>JAPYZI010003299.1:0-23904 GCA_030523105.1 Ophioninae sp. A BG-2022a | reverse complement strand
TTTTCGACCCCCAGTTGATGGGACATTTTTTGTTGCAAATGACCTCTACTATAACCCCTTTGAAGAAACAGGTCGAATTTCCGGTCACCCTGTATATATCTTCAGCACAAAAATGATAATCCCAATATATAATCAATAAAAATAAAATAATAAATATACGTAGTAATATATCAATAAAAATAATAATAAATATTAACAATAACAGCAACAAAAATTATCATTCTTTTTTTTATATTAGTAGTACTACACATTATTCCTTGCGCACCCTTGCGAGTTTTATACAACTCCTTTCGTACATTATAATTATTCACAAATATTATTATAAAAAACAACTCATAAATTTATTATAAATATTATTTTTAAAAAATATATACATAGTAATAATCGTAACAACTATTATCATATATTATACTTATTTGTTACTTATTATCTTAATTAACAAATAAGAATAATATATTAATAATAAAATCAAATAAATAATAACAATACAAATTATTATAATTATACAATAAAATAACAATAATAACAACAACAAATACTATCATTATTACACAATAAAAAAAAAACTATTATTATTATTATTATTACACCATCAAGTAATAACGATAATTACTATAATTCTGGAGTAAAAACAATAATAATTGGTTTTCCACGCAGTTGGTACAAAAAACGTTCACCCGAATAGAAACAAGGAGTTGCATACGTAAAAGAGGTGCGCCCGAGAGTGCGCTCGAGTGAAATTTCGTGTTGATGAAATAATTCAATCCGCAGGAAGTTACGCTACGGAAGACCGGAAGTGCGGAGAAACTCGGTCTAACGGTGTGCTACAGCTCGGGTTCGGGAAGCGAGGACGCTGACACCGAGGTATACATCTCGGAAATAATTCCAGAAAGCCTGGCGGCCAGGGACGGACGTTTGCGCGAGGGTGATCAAATATTACGGGTAATTTGACAAATTTATCAAAGCCCCAGTGGGCGGATCATCCGCACGGTTGTCATCAACAGGATTGACTTCCGTTTTCGCAAATCCGTTTCCAAGCCCTTCCCACAGAGGGCTCGAACTAATACCTTCAAATATCCAATCAACAATATCGCCGGTGATTTGTAAAAGGCTATTTTGATATCGATCCCACCGGCGTTGTGCGTTCAATGGACCACGTATATCCACCGTTTACAATGAAATACACGAATTACGCTGGAAACCCTGTATTACCGAAAATACGGCGCGTTATCATCGTCGATATCGTTTCCATCGAGATAAACAATTTTACGCTTCAATCACGCGTCAAAGCTCGAATACCGGCGACCGGAGGAAGGAGGGGGGGGAGGTCACGTTTCGTATGAGAGTATCGTGGACGAGGATTGAGAATAAACCGATAAGTTTTTTTTTTTTTAGTATAATTGAAAATGTAATAAATAGGGGAAATTGAAGTATGCAAATAATTTTCCAAATAATTGCAAATAAAATTGCAATTATTTGGAAAATTATTTATTTGCAAATAAATAATTTTTAAATAAACAATTATTTGGAAAATTATTTATTTGCAAAAAATTGATTTATTTGCAAATCGATTAAGGAATGAATAAATCACTATATTATTGAGTAAGAATAATTTAGTGATTTGTTGATTTATCAATTGATTCATCGATAAATCAGTAAATTACGAAATTATTAAATCAGGATGATTTAGTGATTTAGTGATTCGTCAATTAATGAATCAATAAATCACTGAATTATTAGATCAACGAATCAAACAATAAATTAATTAATCAATCGATAAATAGATAAATAAAGAAATAAATCGATCAGTAAATAAATCAATCAATAAATCAATGAGTCAATAAATAAACCAATCGGTGAATTACTAAATTAATAAATAAACGGATAAATCAATCAATCAATAAATCGATAAATCAATAAATCAATGAATCGATAAATTCTACTCTCGTGAAGTCAGAGTTAAGAAAAAAATGGAAAAAATAGCTAGCTGGAATAAATATACACGAAACAAAATAAAAATTCGAAGCGGGTAAGCGAAATTTTGAAATGAAAATTTTTAGATCTTTCGGAGTATCTTTCCGAGAAGAGTTACTAGAAATTCACTAGAAACAATTATTTCCAGTAATTTTCTAGTGACATAATAAGTTAAACTAGAGGAACAATTACTGGATATTTCACTACAGAAAAAAATAACTAAATATTTCCTAATTATTCACTAGAATAATGACTGACGTTTCCCTAGGGGAAAACTGGCTTTCCATTTCACTAGGGTAAAAATTACTTAATATTTCGCTGAGGGAAAAAGGTTTCTTCCATCAGGGAAATAACGAGCCTGATATTTCACTACGAGAATAATAAAATTGAGATTAATCGCGTGAGATTTTTCGTTCACTTTTTTTTTTCCCCTAGCACTGTCCTGTCGCGCAAACAGCCCGTGATTTTCGTGACTTGGAAACCCGCCGCGAAGACGAGCCAGGGGTAGAGGGTCACGTGACCCAAGTTCGTCGTGGATATTATGCTCGGAAAGTTCGCGGAACGTGCTCGACCTACGATCTTGCGACTCTCCGAGGATGCCAGGTCGCCAACAATTTGGAGGAATTTTAGTCAACCCTCTAGATTTAAAGGGACCTGTCATCCCCACCCTCCCCCCTTCCGTTTTCACTCTCTTTTTCACTCATATCTATCATCTCTCTCGCTCTCTCTCTCTCTCTCTCTCTGTCTTTCTCTGTACTCCCCAAGAGCTTTCTGGACTCTAATCCCTTTAGGCAGATTATCATTATTCGGGCAAAGTGGTGAATGTGGACGCGTGAAGAGGAAACGCCCGCTCGAGCTGGATCGTATAATACCTCCTCGGGGTAGTGGATTTACCGCTTCGCTCTCGTCTGCTTTCTCATCCTCTCGTCTCTTGGTCTCTTTTAGTCTTGATCTCTCTCTGTCTCTCTCTCTCTCTCTCTCTCTTTTTTTTCTCTGGCTCTCTCCATTTTTCTTGCTCTCTCTGTCTTAATTAATTATTAAACTTAACTTAACTCACTTAACTATCAAACTTTATTAATCAATCAATCTCTTTTTTGACACTTTTTGGTTATTTTGGTAAAAATTGTTTTTTTTTTTTTTAGTTTTTGTTATATTATTATTTTGTTTTTTTACTTTGTTGAAGTTTATATCTTCATAAATTGTGAAGATATTAGATTAGTCAATTATTAAACTTTATCAGTCAAACTCTTTTTGAACGTTTTTTTGGTTATTTTGGTTTAAAGTGCATTTTTTTGTATTTTTGTTTTATTATTATTTAGTTATTATTTTGTTAAAGTTTATATCTTCATAGACGAAGAAATAAACGAATGTTCTCTCTCCCTCTCTCTAGATTAATTAATTATTCAATTTTATCAATCAAGCTCTTTTTGAACGTTTTTTTGGTTATTTTGGTTTAAAGTGCATTTTTGTTATAAGATTATTTAGCTATTATTTTGGTAAAGTTTATATCTTCAAAGACGAAGAAATAAACGAATGTTCTAGCTCTCTCTCTCTCTAGATTAATTAATTATTAAACTCTATCAATCAAACTCTTTTTGAACGTTTTTTGGGTATTTTGGTTTAAAGTACATTTTTTGTAATTTTCGTAATATTATTATTTAGTTATTATTTTGTTAAAGTTTATATCTTCATAGACGAAGAAATAAACGAATGTTCTAGCTCTCTCTCTCTCTCTATATTAATTAATTATTAAACTTTATCAATCAAGCTCTTTTTGAACGTTTTTGTTATTTTAGTATAAAGTGAATTTTTTGGTATTTTTGTTATATTATTATTTAGTTATTATTTTGTTAAAGTTTATATCTTCATAGACGAAGAAATAAACGAATGTTCTCGCTCTTTCTCTCTCTCTCTAGATTAATTAATTATTAAATTTTATCAATCAAGCTCTTTTTGAACGTTTTTTGGTTATTTTGGTTTAAAGTGTATTTTTTGTATTTTTGTTATATTATTATTTAGTTATTATTTCGTTAAACTTTATATCTCTATTTTATTAAAATTTTCGTTATATCTCAAATTGCCCGAAAGTTTTTTGTTTACTAGAGTATAATAAAATCTATCATCATTCATCGTCATTACATTTGATCTATTAGTTTTATTTTTTACTTTATTTTTATTGCGTATAATTTTCGATTATTCACAAATCCTTTTGTGTGATTATTATTTCATTACGATTTATTTTTTTATATTTTTTTTTCTGCATTATTTTCTTTATTATCATTGTATTATTTTCAATTTTTACATTTTCGTATAATTGATCTATTTTTTATTATTATTATATTTCCTCATAGCTGAACTATGGGGATAATAAACTTTATCATCATCATCTCTCCCTTCCTCTCCCGTATAACCCTCCATTTGTAAAGCACTAACCACGAGTCTTCTCGACGGAACATAAGCTCCGACGAATAGCCACCGCGACGTCAAAGGATCTTTGCCAATTCACTTACATATATAAATATATATATATATATATATATATATATATATATCGAGAACCTTTTTCCCCCCTGGATCACGCCCAATTCTCTTCTTCCTTCTAATCATCGCGGCCTACTTCCCCTCTGACGACACGACTCTCCTTACGCTAAATCGAATATCCCCAAATGCCCTCGAGAAAAAAAATGCAATTCCGAATTTTCTTGGCGTTCGAACGAAGATTCGCTTGATTTCAGTGTGGTGCTTTGGCTTGCCAAAAAAAGATCCTTCCAATTAGTCCGTACGTTTATCATTTAAATAAATGCTTAAAAGTCGTTTTCTCCGTTTGTACAAAATAATGAATTTTGATAGCAATTTTTATCGGACTGTTCGAGCCAGATTTATCTAACCGTCTATCCATACAAATCGAGAGATCAAAAAAGGAAGAAAAGAAGAAAAGAAGAAAATACATCGCGAGGTTTTCGCGCACCCTCTTTTCTACGATGAACCCTCGGTGTACGACCCTCGGGTGCGTCACGCGACGCCTTTCTGCTTATGCGATCCGGCATCTTCCTCATCTCCCCGGTCCTCCAGTGCAATCGAGTTTCCACGGCGTCATCACTCGCCCGCGCTCAAACTATATCAACCGTCTCAACGGCCTGTTATCATGAAAGAGACGTACGCACGGCTGTTTCACTTCTGCCCTTTTACATTCTCTTCCCACGGGAGATACTTCAACCTTGGATTTGAAGAACGATGAGTCGTGCCCCCCCCCTTGCGATCGCAACATATGACGCCCCGTCACGTGTCCTTTTTCCCAAATCATTACTTTTCATTGAACACGCATCTCTCACGTATCTCTTCTCGTCCTTGGTCCTCGAGATCCTCGTGGATTTTGGACGAATTGTCGATGTTAATGGTTATGATGATTCTGATGGGGTTGATGATAATAATGGTGAAAATGATGAAGTTGACGATGATGATGATATTGATGATGATTATAACGATGACGATTGATGACGATGATGACGATGATGACGATGATGACGATGATGACGATGATGACGATGATGACGATGATGACGATGATGACGATGATGACGATGATGATGACGATGATGATGACGATGATGATGACGATGATGACGATGATGACGATGATGACGATGATGACGATGATGACGATGATGACGATGATGACGATGATGACGATGATGATGACGATACTGATGACGATGGTGATGACGATGGTGATGACGATGATAATGACGATGGTGATGACGATGGTGATGACGATGATAATGACGATGTTGATGATGACGATGTTGATGATGACGATGACGATGTTGATGATGCTGATAACGATGATGATGACGATGATGATGACGATGATGACGATGATGATGACGATGATGATGACGATGATGACGATGATGACGATAATGACGATGATGACGATGATTTTTTCGTTCAGGTGAACGGCAAGGACGTGGCGAACAAAGAACAAACGGAAAACCTCTTCGCCGAGACAAACAACGCGGTTACGATACTTGTCAGTCGTTGTTTATATCAGGTAGAGTAAAGAAGCAAAAAAAAAGAGTTTGTTTTTTAAGTCAATCTCTTCGAATTTTTTTATGAAATCTTGAAAAAAGTTATCGACGCGGGGTTTGTTAGGCTCAATAAATGCACGTTTGAAATACCCGAAAAAATAAATGTCCGGTACACATTTTATGCACTTTTTACATACAAAAAATCCTTTCGAATGCAACCGTTCGTTTCTGCTTTCAGGATGACGAGTACGATGACAGGCGTCTCTACATTCAGGTGAGGAAGATCACCAATCCCGAAAATCCCTTTCTAAGATTTGTTTCAATTCAATGAATTCAATTTTTATTTTTCAAAGCTATCCGGATACCTGGAGCTTTTGTGTAGATAAAAAAAAACCGAAGAAAATCATTAAAATTAGTTTATTCATTTACATTTATTAAAATTACGCCAAAATAACCAAGAACTTCGAACTGCGCAGGGTTCACCACCGATTTCTCCGGACAACATTCCCGCCTACCAGAACAGCATGATCGAGCAGTTGATCCGTCAGCAACAGCAGCAGCCGCACCAGCAAATCGAGGCGAACAACCGTGATAACGATTCATCAACTGCGTTGAGATCAGGAGTAGCTCCACCGGTACCATCTCACAGCGTGGCAAACCCGATTCAAGCGCAGCCACCGACCATCAATTCTTCGTCGACCTGTTCATCCCAGAATTCCCAAAAATCAGGAAAATCAGCCAGTTCACCAGCGCATCAAGGGGAGGATCGCAAGCAGTGGCTTCAGGAAGCTTTGAAGGAGTGCAGCAAGAGAATCGAGAACGTTTGCATACGTGGTCACCAGCCATGCGTGACAAGTACTGGAACGACAACGATGACGACCGTAAAGTTGATGGAGGCTTATTCGAGCCACGTTTGGAGCGACACCGAGCACATCTACGAGACCATCCCTGAATCGGACAACGAGCCTATTTATTCATCTCCTTACGAGCATCGGCAGCACCAGAAGCAACCCTGGAATCAGAGCAGAGAACCACCAAGGCAGTGCGATCAGACTCACGGCAGAGCCAATTGGCAATCGTCGTCGAAGAGCAACAGCTCCGGAGAAGAGAAAGACAGCTCGAGCGCTTATAACACTGGTGAATCTTGCCACAGCAATCCGTTGACTCTGGAGCTTCATCAAGCCGAAAAGGATCATCATCGGAGCACTTTGGTACTTTGCACACCCAATCCACCGCCGAGCAACCAAAAAGTTGCCTGCTCCTGCCCGATCCCTGTAGCGTCATCGACCAAACAGATCCAACAGCCGACCAGCAAAACCAGCCAAACTGCGAGAAAGAATTCGTCGTCCAATCATCATCAGCATCGCGAACCCCCCGTTGTCAATCCCAATCTCCCCGCTGATACCATGTACACTAACGTAGCCAATCTCGAACAAACCATCATTCTCCAGCAGCAACTCTTCAAACAAGCTTTGAATCGCAAAAATTACACCACCCGTGACACCGCCAGGAAATCAAAGTCTCATGGCAACTTTCAAGCACCCAATCTTACACAGTATCAGTTCATCGGCAGCCAACAAGTCGCCAACAACACCAACAACTCTTGGAACACACCCGAAGACAAAGCTGATGTCCAAATGGAATGGAAAGTCAAGAGACGACCCGACGGCACCAGATACATCGCCAGAAGACCCGTACGTAGCCGTGTACTCAGGAATCGCGCTATCAAGATATCTGAAGAACGAGCCGGACATACCACTGAAGATGATACCATGTCGGAAATGAAGGTAAGCCGCATTAGCTGTCAAACCGATGAAGCTAATCGCCCAGGCACAATGTGGGACTTTAAAATACTATTTAGAGTGAAGTGAACTCATTTTGGCTCTCCACGAATCATTACTACTTTTCAGAAGTACACATACTTTTCTCTGAAAACTCTTCCCCGAATTACGCTTCTCCGAACGATATTTCCATAAACGATACTTCCCTGAATTGACTTCCCCGATAAAGATTTTACCGAAGGACTCTTCACCGAAACCCCGACCACCGAATGATATTTCGCAGAATGAACTCTTCCCGGAACCCAAACAAAGACAAACAAACCCAAATCCAATCCCATATGGACCTAAATAGACCCAAACAAATACAAACAGAACCAAACAAATCCAAATAAACCCAAACGAACCAAAGAACACACACACCCCTAAACAAACCCACATACACACACAACCAACTTTTGTAATTGCAAAATGAATCGAATTTATTTTGCGTTTATTCTTCAGCGATATGTCTACTCGAAGATCTGTTGTTGAGGAAGTGTCATTCGGAGAAATGTCGATTTGAAGAAATGTTTTCAGGGAAGTTTTTTCGGAACAATGTCTTTCGGGGAAATATAATGATGCGCTTTTCACAACTCAAGTTCATGATTGTGTATCTATTTGTGGTCATTGAAGTTTGTTTTCCTCAATAAATCGGGTTCTAACTCGTGAGATTAAAACAGACAACGTTGAAACACGATGATACGTTTCTTCTTATTTCTTATCTTTATTTCGATGATAAATAATATTTTTCCTGCATAAATTGTAGGACTGTGAGATAAGAATTCTAAAATAAGTTTGCGATAGCTTCATTATAGGTTAGGTCTACTGGAAAAAAGTCTGGAAGTTGACAAAAAGATTGCATTGCTTCACTGCGTTCCAACTACGAAATTTCGCACATGTGGAAATGTTTACATAAAAATCGTCTACATAATGTCAATCTAATAAACGTTGGACGAAATTTTACTTCAAGCCATTGATTCGATACGAAAAATTCGTTGAATCACAAAATAGTTTACATAACCTCAATTTGGGAAATTTTTGGTGGTATTTTACTTCGAGTCATTGACTTCAATAGTGCAACACTCAAATAGAATTTTATTTCTTACCTTTTTTCCACATATCGGGACATCTCGTATCGTTGTTCACACGGAAAGAGTTTTCTCAACAGGTCGGACGTTATTGGACCAAAGAGGAGCGCAAACGTCAGTTGGAGCGTGCCCGCGAGCGGAAGCAACGTCAGCAAGAGCTTTTGATACAGCAGCAACTTCAATTGCAACAAAGCATAAACGACAGTCCGATCAACGAGTACTCCGAGGACAAATCACCGAAAAAACCACTCAACATCGTCGAACTAAGCTACAAGAAGATGGCGAGGAAGAAAGCGGCGCTCGACGATTTCACAACCGTGCAGGAAATGCTCGCGCACGGAAACAGAGTCGGTGGCGCCGGAAGTGGACCCGGAACGGGCGGCAAGCTAATGGGCCTCCTGTCAGTTACCACCGTCTAAATTCATAATCGACTACTTCGCCATACTCGAAAAATAAAACTGCCCGAGTTTCCTCGAATTTGTGTAGATAAACGGACGAATACAGCCAAATGATGATAATCGACGTCGAATAATTCCTCGATATGTAAATACGTCTAACGATAGCAATTAAAATAAGACGAGAAAAAAAAAGAAACGGTTATGCATAATTAAGCGGCTAGATATAGGATGTTTTACACGATGATTCAAATCCAACGGATTTTGCGAACGAATAATACGGCTAGGCTTAGGCTTGTAGATATGTAAAAAAAAATAAATGTCCCCGCGCAATCGCATTTTACGCACGGAAAACACGTAACGTTAGATGAGTGTCCTGTTTCGTCGTTGTTTCGTCTTCAAGCGAAATAAAAGCTGTAACACGTGACATATAAGTACGAGAAAGATCGCTGAAATTCTTGAACCGAGATTTCTCAAAGAATCATCGTTTTTGAAACACAACATATGGGCGGAAGAAAATCGTGGCACTTTTGCATTGTGACAAATATGTGGATATTAAACAAAAAAAAATGTGTTTTTAATATACCGTTTTGACTGTTACTTGGTAAATCGTAGTTCTCGAGATCGCTGAATACAAATCTGAAATCAGATTTTCCAAATCGAAAATGGCGGATGCAAGTTTTCAAAATATCGACGATATCGACGAAAATAAGTATTCCATGGTTTTCGAGGTCGCCGGATTCAAATCCGAAGACAGACTCTCTCAATTCAAAATTGTGGATCCAATATGGCGTTTGCAAATATGTAAAATAGTTCGATATCGACGAAAATAAGCATTGCATGGTTTTTGAGGTCGCCGGATTCAAATCCGGCCACAGATTTTCCGAATTCAAAATGGTGGATCCAATACAACGTATGTTTTCGTGACACGAGAATTTCATTTTCTCCATACTGTTAAGAGGTTAACGTAAAATAAGACCGTCAAGTTCTGTGTCTATAAATTCTACAGGACCTGATACCCGGCTTTTCCTGAAAAACTTGAGCGTCTATGAGGAAATTGGGTTCGAAAATTTGCGAGGTTATGTCGATATTCTTACTAGAACCAAAACTGACAAATTATCGATAAAACGACAAAAAAAGGGTAAAACAAAAAGGAAACGAAATTCGCGAGAGGGTTTTCGCTGTTAGTCCTCTGGTTCCTAATATGTGTGCGTGTGGGTGTGTATGTGTGTGTACCGCACGCGTAAGCTCGCAAAAATCCCGAACGAGGGAATATACTTGTATCGATTCGATCAAAGAGACCATATACAATAGATTGCTTTATTATGAAAAATTACAAGTCTTAATCTGTACTGCTTTCTCAATTTCTTCGTTCCCGCATCTATCTCTTCGAGTCCGTCGTCCTAATCATTTTTACGCGTAAGTCGCGCTTATATTCAAATTCGTGAGGACCTTGCATTCCGTCGGTGTCAAATGCTGGACGAAAGCGGGGAAGCAATGATGCGACGAAAAGTTCGCGAGAAAGTCCCGAAGATATTGGTTCAAGTTTAGATGATAAATGGAGTCCTGGAGAAGATCAGGATCCTCCTCTTCTTCGTCCTCGTCGATTATACCTGCAATGACGAAATGTTTGATAAATCGTTGTTTCTACTGTACTTTTTTAGGTTGATTGTTTATTTCCATTCACGAATTTTTACCCAAACTTGAATTTTCGAAAAATCAGATTTTTTGTAAACTTCCGACGTTTGGCGTTGTTGGATTTGTTTCCGAATGTACCTATCAAGGTTAAGTGCAAACTTACGCTCAGGAACATCAAGGTAAACTTGACTTTGCGAAAAATCAGTTTTTTATATGAACTTCCAACGTTTGGATTTGTTTGGGTTTTTTCCGAATCTACCGATGAAGATTAAGCGTAAATGTCCAATTTCGAACTTCGACGCAAACTTTACTTTTTGGAAAATCTATTTTTCGTAAACTTCCAATTTCCAAACGCTGAACGAAGAATTCGTAATCTTTGATAACGATTGCAAAAGAGTCGATAACGAATGAGTTAAATCGTTTATTGTTTACTCGAAAAATTTTGTAAGAGTAATTTTATATACTCACGGAGTAAATCGGATCCATCGCCCGGGTCTAATATTGGCTCGTCACCTTCCTCGTCGTCGTCGTTTCCGGAATTCTGCAAAATTCAGGAACCGATAATCATCCAGAATTCTTTCGAACTGTAAAATCTTCTATTAGGAAGAGATACTAACCTCGGTGTCGTCGTTCGCACATACGGCCTCCATGTCGGTCGAGAGTTCGTTTATAATGAGTTTCAGGATTTTCACGAGTACGGGTATCGTCGTCCACTGATATGGCTGCGCCAGCGATTTGCTTCGCGTCCTAACACCACCTTCGTTGTCTGAAACAATAATGGACAATTTTTAAATCAGTCGTTCAGTTTGATCAATCTAAATGTTTCAAAGCTGATTGAAACGGAAGTTCCTCAAAGCAGGATGGGAAGATTCCAAAAAACGTTTTAAAATTCTAAAACTTCGCAAAAGAATTTCGTTGGTTTTCAATTCGGAAAAAAATACGTAATTCTGGTTTTTTAAAACTAATTCTCAAAAATTAAATAATTCATCTTTTTCTATTAATATTCATTTTATATTTATATGTAATAAATGACAAATCTTACTAAAAATTGAGAATAAATAAATTAAATAAATGAATAATTTATTTTAATAACATTATTTTTAATTTATATTAATATTATTGCGTATAAATAAAATTTATACGTTATCCACGCAATAAAAATCCCTCGGGAATATAACCTTGGGAGATATATCTTGTCCTTTTTTTAGGGGAAATGAGTTTAGGGGAATTTTATTTGGCGGAACTCATCAGGAGCGATGCTTTTTTACGTTAAAAAGTCTTGACCGAGTTTTAATTGGTAATTCGTGAAATCGAACCTGTGAATATTTGTTCACCCTTGACCGTGATCTCATTCAATCTCGTATCGTCGTTCGTGACTCCGTGCTCGAGTACCTTGGAGAGGGCAACGGTCGTGACTTTTCTGTCGTAGCCGCCAAAGAAAAGATGTTGTCTGCTGACCCACTCTGTGAGAACGAAAGCGAGAGCGCTCTCTCCGGTGGGTCCGGGGACTGTAGAGAGGAAATTCAGTACGGCGTCGAATTCGGTGTTTATCAGATGGGCGTATATCATCAGCAGACTTTGCATGACGGTCAGGGTCTCAACTTGCTGCATTTTGCTCAGTACCGCTTTCAGCAAAAGATCGAGATCACCGCCCAGCGTACTTCCGACTTTTCGTATAAGCGTCGTAACCAATTTCCCGACGAAAGTTGCGGTGAATTCGCTCGACTGGAATCGTAAATTTTACAAATTAATAGAACGTCAAACGTATCTCGTATCAGTATTTTCCTTCGATTCTTATTCCCCATTAAGGTAGTCCTTTCGGTGCAAACTAGTCATGTAGCTAAAAATATCTAAACAATGATTTTCCGAGATCTCGATTATTTGAGTTACAATGAATTAATAAATAAACTGATCCAAGTGAACGCAATTTTTCGACAGTTTATTATAAATCATTAAGTAATTTATTAATAATCATTTCACTGATTTAAGTATTGTTTGTTGTCTTATTAGATTTACATGTGACAGCGTTGCATTTTTTTTCTTGCGCATTTTCGAACGTACCCAGTTGATGAGGTGTTGCCATGTTTCTTCGCTGTCACGATATTATGTCGTGAATTCTGTATCGCTACTCGAAAGTTCATATTAAAATCAATATAACTTACAAAATTGTTCGACAATCATATTTTTTCGTTAGTCTATTAGATTTTAACGCGTTTGATAAATTAAAACTTAATTTTTTGTAAGAATCTCATGGATTTTCTGGGATATATTTCGTTTTGAAGTAACCGGAAGTTGACTTTTTTTCGCCTACCGAAGCAAAATTGCTTTGAGAAATAAAAATTTTCCAATATTAATCACGCGGAAATTAGGTCGTTCAGTGAAATTTCCACCTAATTGTCATTGAAATTTCAACAGAATCATTAAATAGACTCAATTTTATAAATATACATTTTTTAATAAATTTTATAAATATTATAAATATTATAAATTTTCTAAATTTTCCAAATATTTGCTAAATAATTAAATATTAAAAAATAATCATATAAATATCATGGATTTATATGATTACATACGATAGGACTACCGTAACGAATCAATTTTTTGACCTATTCGGCTTACCCGAGGGTTTAGAAGTTGCGCGACGATTTGCAAAATATATTGCAATCCGGTGCATCCTTCGCTGTCCCGATGCTCCGTGACTTGGCGAGCCGCTACGGACAGATAAGTCCGTATTACCTCACCTCCGCTCTGCAACGTTCCGTTCTCGTCCGAATTCAGGATGCAATGACACGCAGCTGGAAATGCATTCTCCACCAGGGCGCTGCTCAACGGCCGAGGCGAATATTGCACCAGCACTTGAAGAACGTCCAGAGCTACGCCTCTGGTTCCCTCTGGATATCGGAAATGGTCAAGCATTTTTAAAACTTACTTTAAGTTAATAAAAATACATTTTAAATAAATAAGTAACATAAAATGAAATTAATATACATAAGATAAATTTTAAGTAAATAAAAATGAATTTATTACAAGCAAATTAAAATTAATTTATTTTTATTATATTACAATTAATTTGAATCGAATATAATGATTATTTTTTTCAACATGTAACGGATCAGTTTTTCAAAAAACTAGTTTTGCTGAAATCTCATTAAATTTTGAATAAATAAATTTAAATGATACAATTTACATGAATTTAGTATTACTACGTATTAAAATATTTGAATTAAATTATATTGAATCATCGGCAATTAAAATATTGTTATTTTTTTAAAACTCAATTAAAACGATTGAATTAAGATACATTCGTTGCAATTTATGAAAATTATTTTTATTTCATTATGTCGAATTATCAGTTATGCTGGTTCGATTTTACCCAATTTATTCAAAGTTTTACATGATTGATGCAGAAATTGATTTTTGAGAAAATGAATTTAAACTTTTTTAAAAAGTCATAACTTTGTCATTTGTTGAAATCGTGAAATGAAATTAGGAGGTTAGTATTCAAGACGTGATACTTTCGGCACAATACTAAAACAATATAGTAGTAGTGATAGCGAAGATGGAAGAATTTTGAAACGAAGGGAAAAATGTTCTCACCATCTTTGGTTTTGTCCATTGGATTGACGGCCATCATGCTGATCAACGTTGGTACTATTCGGGTCTGGAGAGGCCCGATGCACTGCGGATTTTCCGTGAGTGCTCTGAATATACATTGGCACAATTCGAGGATTTCCGGGTCGCTGTGGAACTTCAGGAAGACCGCTATCGTGAATGGACAAATCTTGTTCTCGATGCTCTCCGTAAAATCCTTGTCCAGCTGTGCAGACAAATTTTCATTTGGATTTTAACCTTCTCGGATGATAGAATATTAATTAGGCTTCTAATTGAGGAGGAGGAAAATTATTGACTTTTTTTTAGTATTTGGACTTGAAAATAAATGAAAATCCAATTGAAAAACTGAAAAGCCAAATTGAAAAACCAAGAATTGAAAAGACAATTGAATAAATCAACAAGGCAATTATAAATATTCAGACCATCATTTTTTCGCAATTGAGAAGAGCCTCAATTTTGTTCGTATCCATAACGTTGTGTTTTATTTCCAAAACGTATTTTTTGGAGCATTAGTTCCAATCCAATGAGAAAAAATGAAGTGAAAATTTGAAAAGTCAATTGGAAAAAGCCAAAAATTGAAAAGCCAATCAAAAAGCCAATTAGAAAAATTCGTACCATAATTGTAATTGTAATTGTAATTGAGAAGAGCCTCAATTTGTTTTTATATCCAAAACTAATGTTTCGTTTCCAAACCTAAATTTTCTGTGTAATTTTCTACGATTTTGGATGGAAACAAAAAAGGAAAAAGAACGAAAGGGATTACCGCGACCAAAACAGCGAAAGTTTCCATAACGAGAGTCAAAACAGCATTGGTCGGTTGATTCGTGAGGCTGAAGAGGCCCTGGAATATGGCGGGCAAATGATTGCGAAGAATGTTGGCAATAGCCGAGTGTCCGCTATTGGACGCTTCGCAGAACCAGTAAACGGCTTTCGCGGCGCTGATGCGTATGCAGGCCGGTTGATTTTCGAGTAATCCATTGACGGTGGCCTCAACAAAGCGGGAGCATATTTCCGGGGGTAATTTAGGTGCGAATCGTCCACCAGCGCAGAGACAACGACCGAGCAGGAATGGATGAGCACCTGATGAAGATTGGATTCGTTTTAAAAATACAATACATTTAAGCATAATAATATTCATCATCAAAAAATAATTTTCCGAGAAGTGTCGGTAACAAACACAATCAATTAATATCATCAAACAATGAAGTACTAAAATAGAAATCAGCTTGTCTAAAGTGGTCTTTAGCAACCGCCATTTCATAAAGCCGTTCCCGAAAAAAATTACGAACGTCGTTTGTTTAAGGATGTATGTAAAAAAAATATCAACTCGTCTAACTCGATATATTTGGAATATATGATAGAGTTAATCACGCCGCATCGATTGAAAAAAAGAAAAAGGAACTTAGTCGATAATTTAAAATAATTATTTAAAAATTAGAGCCTTATTTAACTCTGTGTTATTTTTACCTATAGTTGACCAAATCAAACTAAAATGATAAAAAAAGTATATGTATCTTAGCCAGTACATGAAAAAAAAAGAATTTTCCGAAACTTCGTACATTTTCAATTTTTTCACGAAAATAAAACCACCGTTCCCGATGTCGTTATAGAGATATTCGTGGTTAAATTTTGACGTTTCAGTAGCGTTCTGTGATCTGCTGTTTAACTTGGTACGTCCACCAAATTAAACGCGTAAATGCGGCAACACAGTACTTGGCAATATGTATATATAGGTCTAGCGTCTTCATAGTTCAGCTGGAGCCGACTCCCATTACTGACTGTATCCTTGTTGCCATTATCTCGAGACAGAAATAAAATTATTTGATTGGCTCAACTTGTACTCGGCTACAAAAATCAAACCGCGTATTAATTTGATTAAAAATCGTAGATTATTAAACAAAATGACGTAACTTTTTCATGATAAATTATAGAATGCAAACAGAAATGATCCGGCATTGACGTTTCGACATAAAAATTATCCTTAAAAAATAAAGAGGTGTACTGCAGAATTGACCTTACATACATCATTAAACGTATTGATTTCACGAATCAATTACCGTCGTATTTCCTCGAAAAGGTATACCGAACATTCGCGGTCGTAATTCCGATTAGCAATATTCCAGTATACAAAAAAAAGGATTTTCTTTCCAATGAAGAAGTTCAAGCACGCACTACCTAAATTGTCATTTAATGACAGCCAACAACCTAATCGTTGATTCGCGTTGTTAATTACCAGAATTATTGAGGGCCGCGAGAACGACACTGTCCAAAAATCCAACGAGGTCAAAGTGCAACGATCCCGCCTGGAGCATCTCCATGAGCTCGTCCTTTACGGTGCAAAACGCGAGGATCGAAGATTCGTAAATTTTCCAGGAGTTCGGATCGACGACTCCACCGGCCGCCGTTGCCGCGGCTCTTGCGCGATTCGTTTCCTCCACGTGGCGTGTTACGACCTCGCAAAGCGCGTTCACCGATGAAACCTCCGAGTGAGCAACCAGCGCCTGCGCAAACGTACGTCCGTGCGCTTCAAACGAAACGAAACTTCTCCAGGATTTATGGACTTCCGGCGATCTCGGCGATTCGCGCGACCACTTTTACGCCAATATTGGGATGATACTTACCGTCAATAATTCTTGGGCCGATATACGAACGTTGTACGCGAATCCTTGGTCGTCCTCCTCCACGAACTTACTCGGATTACTCGTCCAGAGCTCTATTTGCTCCTCCGTTATTTGCATAAATATAACGAGGTAATACATCGTTTCCTTCAACAGGTTGTCCAAAAGACTCGAGAATCTCTTACGATCGATCACCGAGTTGTCTATCAGCGAGTGAATGAACTCGAACGTCGCGATTATCAGATTGTTGAAGTTTATTATTTCACCTGGGGATCGTAAAAACAAGTTCAGGTTCTGTTACGATTGCATTTAATTATTTATATTATGATTAAAGTTAGCTATATTAGGTTAGAAGAGTCATTGAAGTTACGAAAATAATTTACGGTCCGAACATCATTGGATTTATGGAAATAAGTGAAGTTATGAAAATAATAGAATTTAAAGGATCGTCTCCGTGTGAAATTTTCAAAAAATCGTTTTTTTTTTTTGCATTATCGTATAATATAGACTGTTCTAAAAATTCTCTCAAATGTTTAAGTCGAAATTTTAATAATATACGAAATTTTATTAATATATATAATATATTAATAAATATAACGAAATTTTAATAATAACGAAATTTTAATAATATACGATAATGCAAAAAAAACGATTTTTTGAAAATTGCACACTGAGACGAACCCTTAAGAGATTGATTGATGTTACGGAAGTAATTGATGTTGCGATAATGATTATAGTTACGAAAACGAATGAATTTATAAATATAAGGGAGGTTATTAAGGTAATTGAAGCTATAAAGAATAGTTGAAGTTACGAGAATTCATTCCTTTAAGAATGAGAATCCATAACGTCAATTATTTTTAACAGCTTCAATTACTTTAATAACCTGACTCATTTTCATAAATTCATTCGTTTAACTTCCCATAAATTCATTCGATTAAAGTGGTGTGATCAAATGATTAAAGTCATGAAATGATTGAATTTATGAAAATTATTGGAACCCTGAAAGGGTTGAAATCACGAGAATAATTGAGGTTATAAAAACGATAATTGTGGATTGTCAAAATCATTGACGTAACGAAAGAAGAGTTACCAAGAAAAAATACGATGGTAATAAAACATTTCAATATAAAATACAAAAAATATGTCTTTTTGTACATTCAATAATGATACTACGATCAAAAAGAATTTCTCTAACAGCTTTGTAACGCAATTTGAACAATCACTTCTCTCGAGCTTTAATTTCAATCAAAGATTTTAGAATTCTACTTCAGAACAAGAAAGACACTCACAGATTTTCAGCTTTTAGATTATGAATATAAATTCCATTTCATTTAGGACAAATTTAGCGCAAGAAAAATTCCGTTGAGTTTCATCGACGAAAACTTCAACCCCTCAAATTTGAAGAACATTGATGATAACTTTACCATCCGAGTCGACGTTTTTCTCGTTGATGTCATCCTGTCCGTTGACAGATTCATCCTGATAAACTTTGGCGCTTTCGATCATCGTTTCCCAGACGGGTGGCAATATTTGTGGCAAGAAATTGGCCACGTATTTGGGCAATTGGGTGATGAGGCAGTTGATAGCTTTGATTATGTCAGTTTTCAGGCCGCTGTCGCTGGTCGGCCCGTTAGGAACTCGCAAGCATTGCACAAACTTTTCCACGAACATTGGTATAACCGGTTGTAGATATTGTTGGACGAATCCCTTCTGATAATGTCCCACCGAAGCGACCAAACCGGTGATCGTTGAAAATATTTCCACCGCTCGGCCACGCGTTCTGATGGAATATTGCTAGTAGAAAAAACAAATCCACGTTACGTCGTCGCAAAAGTACAAAACTCTGTAATTGTCGTATCAATGGTGTAAATTTTTGCGCTCCTCCGCTTACGTTCTCGCTCTGAAAGATTCTGTACATTTCCTGAAGTATAACAGGTCCCACGTTGGGTAGATGAGTATCGGTGAGGTCACGAGTGAATTCGGTGAGAACCCTCATCGCCCCGTGTACTGCGTATTCGCTGTCGCCGCTGAGACAGCTCACCAGGATGTCGAACAACCCGGACCAATTCTCCGGCCAATCCCAATGAGCTATGGCTGATATCGCGTAAGCGACTGATGCACGTACCTGGGAAATAAAAATGCAAAAGTGCTACCAAAAAAACGTAGAGTAGAAATAAAATTGAAGCCAAAGTATGTATCATTTGTGCACAATTCTGTGTCATCCTAATACTTCAGCTAAGAATATTACAAGAACAACAAACCCAAACAAACCCAAAAAGATTTTTGTGGCAATTCACGAAAAATAATTCCTCAAAAGGCATTCTGTAATAATCCTTCCTCGTTGTAGTTCAGTACAATTGTCCAATCCTAATCGGACTAACAGGTAGTCCTATCGGGGTGGGTCAATCCATAAAATGTACACGATTATTTTAAATAGTTCAAATTTCTGTATATTTAGTTACTCTAGGAAATTTCAATGCCACTTATCAACCTAATTTCTGAGTAAGTAATATTTGATAATAGGAATTGCTCAAGGCAATTTTATTTCGGTAGGTGAAAAACGCCAACTTCCGGTTACTTCAAAACGATATATACAACGGACAATCCATAAGATTGTGACAAAAAATATAATTTAGATTTATCAAGCAGGAAAAAATCGAATAGACTAATAAAAAAATATGATTATCGAACCATCTTGTAAGCTATGTTGATTTTAATATGAGCTTCCAGGTAGCGATACAGAATTCACAACATAATATCGTGATAGCGAAAAAACATAGCAACACCGTGTCAGCTGCGTACGACCGAAGATGCACAAGAAAAAATGTAACGTCGCTACATGTAAATCTAATAAGATAACAAATAATACTTGAGTATTAATAAGATAATAATAATACTTGATTAATAATTATTAATCAATTACTTAGTGATGTATAATAAACTGTCGACAAGTGTGTTCACTTGGATGAGCTTATTTAATATTAATTAGTTTTCACTCATATATTCGAGATCTTGGAAAGTCATCATTTAGACATTTTTTGCTACACGACTAGTCTGCATCGAAAGGACTACCTTAAAGCTTGAAGAACTTCTATAGAATTCACCTTTTTCCATTAATTACCTTACTGATAGACTCCCTCAGTCCCAATGGCAGCAATTCCTTGATTCTCTCCTTGGTGGCATGCTTGATTTCGGGCGGTCTGAATTTGTCCGTGTTAGAGCACCAGTGGACTTCGACGTACTGTTTCAAAAGAACGGACGCCAATTGTCTGATGGCCAACGATCCGTTGGGATCGACGACGAATTCGGTCAGATGAATACCAAAGTCGTCGGTAACTTCCAGCGCTTGGATTCTCTGTTCGGCGGCTTGGCGGGTCTCGCGATGAGGCGAAAGAATTCCATTCAGCGTTTCGTAGAGGGCCTCCTTCAAGGAGCCCTGAACGTTGGACGAGGTCATGTCTGGACGACCTGATCTTCACAAGCCCATCAGGATCGTCAGATCTGCCGCATGGAAACAGAGGTTAACTCTTTTAACCCCAAAAACGTCAAAATCGTTCCGTTCGGCAATGAGAAAAATTTCTCCTAAACCGGAAGTCATCCTCGAAGACTTCGATTTTCTAGCCAGCAAGAAAATTCCTCGAAAACCGGAAGTCAACCGTAAAAATATTTTCTAGCGATCAAGAATCCGAGAATTCGCCTTTTTTCTTAATTCCCGTTGATTCGAAAGGAGAGGCCGAAAAGGCCGATGAATTGACCTATACCGGTCAATCAATTTCGAGATTTAGGCCAACATCGGGAATTCCGATGATTAATATCGACTCACCATAATCGCACCAGTCTCGGCGAAAATCCGTTTCCTCTTCGTTCCACGATTTGATCTCCGATCGAAACAACCGGATCGAATTTATTTCCGCATTGATGATTGCTCGGACACTTCAACTCGATGATAATCGAGAACGATCAACTTTCGCCGAGTAACCTCGTGCTCGCCAAAGGGAGACCCGTACGTGTGTACATTCGTATACGCGTAGATGTCACGTTGAACCGGCAAATTGGAGCCGCCGCGTGCGCGTGTGCGTCCGCGAATTGTGAAACCAGGGGGCGCTATCCGTCCCACCGGAAGTCCGCTCCTCTTCTATCGCGTATCCAAAAATAACGCGTAAAAAATATTGAAATACCAAACAAGAAAATTACAAAAAAAGAAAGCTCGACGAACAACGTGTCCTCGGTTTCCAAAATTTTTGGCAAAAGCCCAGAAACTTTGACGCGACGCAAAAATAAGAAACAAACTTTTCAAATATTCCACGCTTGTACGTTAACGCTTTTACATCCGTGCGCATTTTTTTTGGAGGTTGTTTGGGTTTCGGGTGGCAGGGAAAAACGCAAATTTTTCAAATATATATTCCACATTTGTACATGTACACTTTTACATAGATCCGCGCTTTTTCGTCGAGGCCAAAAAAAAGAAGAAAAATAAAAATTCTGACCTCTCGCCCACACACCGCTGGAATTATCTGCACGTCAAATTCCGTGACAATTGACGCGCGCAAGTTCCTCTCAGGAACTCGAAGAACCTTCGAGACGTTATCGTAATAATTCAAAATATAACAAAACGCAACATTATGAAAGTGTAGCCGAAGGAAGCTCCGTAGAAAAAGAAAACAACAAAATTAGATATTCTTTACTACCCTGTTCTGTGATTAGTATCCTTTTTATCTTATAATCAGTGTGGAAGGATCGTTGGGATCCTTTTCGAGAATGAGGGACAAGGAAGAAGGTCGTAGGGTCAGTTCTGCAAGGTCATCGATATTTACGATATTTTTATATTACTCTTCCTTTTTTCAAAATATCCCATATATATATATATCTATATATAAACAATCGAAGAAGTGGGAAAAAACATCAACGAAATCTACACTCATATTTATCCAAATATGACGGCACCTGACGGATGGCTTGACCAACATTGATTTTGGATCCATTTCCGGGTAAAATGAATACAATTACGACGTACGCATCATAAATATTGAGTTGCGTTAATTAGGGTCGCTTCGATATATGGATGGCCTGAACATTTACTCAACATAACCTCTAAAGGGAAAATCAAGATTTTTACTTAAAAAAAAAATTTTTTTAAGTTTTTTTCGAGAAAAAGGGAGATTTTGATTTTTTCCACAGCATAGATTTTCACTTTTGTATATTCGAGCACGAAAAAGAGCGAAAAAATGGTTTTTTTCTCCGGTAAAAAACTAAAAGTGAATATTCGTAATATTTAAGTTTTCTATTGGACGTAATATTTTGGGCCACCCTTCATACTTTTCGTTAATCGACGTCATTTTTTAAAAATAAACTATTTAGGCTTCTCACAATCCAACATCCACGAAATATCGACGTCAATACACGTAACAAATATGCCATTGAAAGACACTCGCTTCATATTACGCATGCGTATTTAGTGGACCCGCTATTTCTCTTTTGTATTCCTTTATCCAATGTATCTTCGATTTTTTTCGTTTCCGGCCGCGCCAATTTTCACCTACAAAAATTATATTTCATATATATCCATATATATATATTTGTATCCCGGAAATACCGCGTATTTACATACATACGTGCTCGCGTCACGGGAAGAACGCGTGTACCCGTTTGCTCGAAAATTGAAAACTTGAAAAAAAAAGAACGACTGAAATTTTGAGCATTAGTCCTATCGAGGATCGACGCTCCATTGATGAATTGTCGAAATATTAAAATTTTCGAATTTTCGAGCAATTGTGCTCAAAACTAAATTGGATTTAAAAAAAATTCAACGAGATTTTTATCGAAATTACCGACCGTCGGTAATTTACGTTTCCCTGAATTTCCTGAAAAATCGTGCATTTTCGATGAATCTCCACTTCGATTCGTCGCATTAGCCCACCTTATAATTTTTTATCGCTTTAGTCGCGAACTCAGCGTGGCAAAGAGATCTACGTTTTTTGACGCTTGGAAAAATTTCGTGAAATTATGAAGTGCCGTTTAGGAAATCCGTGGATATTTACAGTCGTGTTCTGCCGTACCGACGGCGATGTTGGTTTATTGGGTTTTCAACTGAAAATCGATTTCAGCACGAGTACTCGAACTTCCGGTTTGAACGACACACTCTATTTTCGCTTGATTTAATTACTCTTTACCCTTCAGTCAACAAATATCACGTTCAGAATTTCTCTATCGGAATCTTCGCGTTGTGATCGTGCAGAATTGATCACCAGATGCCGCAGTCATCATCAATGATGCCATTACTTTGGTGATCATCGATGATCCAAATACTTTGATGATTATCGATGATAAAATTACCCTTGATAATCATCAATGATCCAAATAGTTTGGGAATTATCGATTATCAAATTACCCTTGATTATCATCAATGGTCCAAATACTTTGGTGATCATCGACCATCAAAATACTTTGGCGATCATCGGCCATCAAAATACTTTGGTTATCATCGACCATCAAAATACTTTGGTGATCATCGATAATCAAATTATCCTTGATAAACATCAATGATCCAAATACTTTCATGATTATCGATCATTCAAATACTTTGGTGATCATCGATGATCAAATTACCCTTGATAAACATCAATGATCCCAATACTTTCATGATTATCGATCATTCAAATACTTTGGTGATCATCGATGATCAAATTACCCTTGACAATCATCAATGATCCAAATACTTTGGTGATTAT
>JAPYZI010003298.1:0-18441 GCA_030523105.1 Ophioninae sp. A BG-2022a | reverse complement strand
ATCAATTATTTATTTGCTTTTAAATTCGAGTTAATTACTAATACGATTAGTAAATCTATCAAGCAATTGAATTCTGCATTTACCCACTTTTCAACACGAAAATTCGTGTACAGAAGTGAAGAAATGTAGAATGGAAGAAAAGTATCGTTGCATTCCACTGTTTTTTTTTTCGCAAATTATCAGTTATCTCCAAATAAGAAATAGGGTTATTCCCACAGTTGCATAGGTCGATAGGTAGCGAATGAATTTTTGGATTGTACGTGACAAGCAGGTGCCGGGGGTTACGGAGCGGCCCAAAGGCAAGAGATCAAACGTTACAAGAAGTACTCGAGGAAGGACATATGGGACGCTATCGCTGCTGTCAAAGGCGGTCTGAGCGCGAACAAAGCCGCCGAATTATTCAGCGTACCATCGAGAACCCTTTATGACAAAATTAAGAAGCTCGGTATACCCCCAACGAAACACAGACGAAGCGAAAGTGCAACGAATTCGGGCGGCCAGCAATACGACATCGCTGATATCGCGAGAAATCCCGGTACGGAAATCGAGCCGATAAATAAGAGCGAAGACGCGAAAGATCAGGCAATAGAAAATCAAGCTTCAACCGTCCAAACTGCCAATACCAAAACTCGAGAAGTATCAACCGAACCCATCGAGGACACGATAGACACCAATAGCAAAAGTTCACAACCGATAACTAGTCGCGATAATTCTCGCTCGCGATTGTCCAGCGAATCGCAATTAAGGGACGACGAAAACGAGGCTGAAGATCTCACGGTCACGCGTAGGTCCAACGTTCGTGTTATTGTTTCATCGAACAACGAATTCCAACAAACCGCCTAGAATCACTTTGCTACGAAATCTATACGTCACAAGGGGAAGTATTTTTCTTTCGTCGTTTGAGGTCCAACTTTGTCTTTTTTTTTTTTTCATTCGTTTCGACGATGCCAGCGTTTTTTTGCGTTTTCGGCGGAAACGTCGCTCGATCGAACTTGAATATATTGCAGGATAGAAGTTCTGGCAAAAAAGTTCGTCCGAAATAGCGGAACTTTTGATTTGAAAATGTAGATCACGACGAACGCGATTGGCCTCATAAATAGCTTATTTAACATTTAACCTTTACACTCAGAATTGTTCATTTTCTATTTCCAATGGTAATCGACCTTAAAATTCAACGACATTGACGTATTTTTTTTTACTGAGGTTTCATCAGTATATCTGTTCCAACTGTGCGAGACATTTTTGTTTTTATTTTTTTTAATTTGATCGATGTTGAATTTATCGTTGAAATCAAACGAACATGAATTCTCGGTGATTCTTTAATTTTTGTTGTTGCTGACTCGTGCCTTGAAAATTGGTTGAATGGTGTTGCAGACTTCATTAGATATTTCTGACTTCAATTTTCGAAAAAAAAAGATATTCAAATAATAATGGAAATAAAGGAATGAAAAATAAAGGAAAAAATCTATTCGTTTCGAATTTAGCTTAATTGATATCTTACTTCTAAATGTTGATGATACAATTTTTTCACAATTTCCGATGATTTAATTCCATTCGAAAATTCTGATATAATTCGCTCATCACTTTTCGATCAAGAACTATAATTCCTCAAATTTACAAGATTTTCGAAATTTTTTTTAAATTCATCCAGCTATACCTAAAGGTCGAGCATTTTTGGATCAGTTTGTACAATCAGAGTAGTCTTGAATGTCTCGAGAAGCGGTTCCTGATCGAGTTCAATTTCCATCGTCGAAGCGCAACCAAGTTTTCTTCAATTTTTTATTTTTATATTTATAGAAAATCGTTTTTTGCAGATTTGTTGAAAATCGCAGAAAGAGAATGCAAAAAATGTGTTGCGTAAGTTTTGAAATTCGAGCTGAAGGAAAATCGACAAATAAAAAAAAAAAAAAACAAAAGGTTTTCGTTTCGTCGCAACGATTTTGATCACGCTGTCTGCGAGTATCGATGACGAGGGTTATTTCGCCACGAACGCTCCCTCACTATATTTTTGGCATGATTTTGTGAATTAATTAATTTTTTTTTTACGTTTTTCTTTTGAAACGGAAAAATATGTAAATCTGACGATGCAAGATCGCCACGCACGTTTTAGAGACAGTAGAAAATAATTAGATACAGAAAAAAAATTGGAGATATTAAAAAACTAATTTTAGACAGTAAAAAAGAAAATTCGATGACAGAAAATTGCAATTAAGATTTCAATGTCTGTCTATATAGCGCAAAGGGAAATTTGATGTATAAGGCATTACATCGGGTGTGAGTAATTTTTTATTGAATGCAAGGGAACCGGAAGTCTCCATACGGGGCTCGTAGTACCCTCTTTTTTTACGACGCACCATGTGAATTTAAAATGGTGGATTTGAAGCTGTTACGAGATGGTGAGTGCATGGATATCCAGTAAAAAATAAAAAAATGAATTTCCTTCGTTGGAACATTGCGTCGTGGTATCAAGAGACTGAGTGCGTAGAGAACATATGAAAAGAATACCTCAAGTGTCCTTCGTTAGAAAATAAGTGAAAAAAAAAAATCAATCGCGGAAACGCGATCTTTAAATACGTTATTTCCATACTCGTGCACGAGAGCAACCAGATTCTACTTGATTTTTTTAACGATTTTTTAAGGGATCGATAAAAATATTTCGATGCTTGAAAATGTTTAGTTCTTTGACATTGAATGTCGCGATGAAGGTTGCTATTACTTTAAGATAAACAATAATCGAGCGATTATTATTCGACGTTACGATTTATGACAATGAACGAACGAGAGATTAATCGGACATTGAAATAACTTCTCTCGACTCGACCAAGTAATAGTGAAATCGTAATGACAACTGATTTTGTATCACGCTAAACATTTTCCCGAACGGGATACTTATCCGAACTACGAAAGGAGATATCTTTTATGGAGAATCGGCAAGACCGAACGAAGATCCATCGCGAATTATCGTATCAACATCGAAGATATACGACCAACAATATCGATGAATTTTCTTCGCAAAGTAAAATTATTGTCCACGAAGATTTCTGAGCACCAATTGCTTACAAGTGATACGAAAGTAATATCGCAAATTGAGCTTACCATTCAACCGTTCGTATCTTCCACTTATCATTGATCGATTCGTTGGAACGAGTATCGAATATTTTGTAAAATTCGATAATACTGACGTGATTCGAAACCATCAACCATACAGTTACCAATTTTTACAAGGTCACACAAAACGCCCTTGAAACATACATGCATATATATACAGTGGGTAAAAAAAGTATTTGTACCCCTCGTCTTATTCAAACGATTTTTCAAAAACGGAATCAAACTTTACAGCTATTTTCGTACTACGATAACTTGTAATAAATTTTCATTATTATAGATAATCGATTATCGTTAATCGTATAGATTCGTTGAGAAAAAAATATAAAATTGGGAGAAAAAATATAAAATTTTCGCGTGATTTTTTCAAACTCGGAACTGGTGAACAAAATTTAACAAGTTTAAAAACAAATAATTTTGTTTTTCAGCAATAGTACGTAATTATTTTTTAGTAATAATACGTGTTATCTTCTTAGAGAAATCTTGGGGAAACGCGAACGATAAAATGAAGTCAAATTAACAGTAATTTCTTGTGAGGTGAACAAATACTTTTTCACCTACTGTAAATATATATATTTACTTTATACATAAATAAATATAAGTTTACACGACGATGCCTAAGCAACTAAACGTTGTATTACAATTAAGACTGAAATAAGACGTTAGCCACATTGCGATGTAAGAAAAATATATTCGATACCGAAATAACACGATATCGTTGCTTAGCACGGATTCGTTCCGCGTTTATACTCCTATTAATGTACGATCGCGTACTACGTGTATTATGAAGACGCGAAATAAATGCAATGTGAAAAAATGTACCGTGATTTTCAATGCTTTAATGCCCGCATTTTTACGCATGCGAGAAATCATCGAAATTAATTTGAGTGTTAAAAAAAACGGTTTTGATGATCAGGGTAAGCCCAGAGGAAGGCATCTCTTAGCCTGAAACGTTGGGAGTAGGATGCATTAAAAATCAACGACAAGTATCGTCAGCCCGTTCACAACCGTTGTAAGGAAATTTTTCCGGAAGTTTTTGTCGGTAAGTCCAGAATTTGAGTATTTATTTATTATAATTCTGATTTCGATCTGTAGAAATATTATATTTAGTAATATAATATTTGTGACAGTGTGACCCGTCGAAAAATCACTGATTTTCGTGATTTTTTGTAAAATGTTGTAATAAATGAATCGGTCTGGTTTTCTTCTTATAAATAAATACATTCATGCCGAATCCAAAATTATTTTTTTTACGTTCATTTATGTAGTGTATAATAATTAAGTGAATTGTTGAAATGGGACGTTAAAAAAAAAAGGTGCTGTACGATGTCCACGATCGCGGCCGCAATTTTGATGTGAAACAAAAATTTCAAAAAGATTATTAATATTCAGAAAGGTCGATATCGCGGTATGGAGTTTTTTTTTTTTAATTTGACAAACTAGCGGCGGTTTGTACAAAAAGTATCGAATTTGGCCTTTTTTCGATAGTTTTTCGTAAAGGATAGTAGGAAGATTAAAAACAAAAAAGCTTCCGTAGCGCGATAGAGAATTACGTTAAAAATGTTCTCTCAAAATTGGAATTTTCGAAAAATCGTTTTTTTTTAATTTGACAAAATGGCGGTAGTTTGAACAAAAAGTATCGAACTTTGCCCTTTTTCGACAGTTTTTGGTAAAAAAAAATAGGAACTGGACTTTGAGAGTGGACACCGTTTCGAAAAACACCATTCCGAGAAAAACGCGTGTAAATATTGTAGTCTCGCTCCCCTCCCTTTCTACAACAAATTATTACGAAACGCTGTAGCGACCGTAATAATTTGAATTTGGATTAAAAAATTTTAAAGAATGTTTAGAACAATGTATACTATACGATAATGCAAAAAAAAAAAACAATTTTTTGAAAATTTCGCACTGAAACGATACCCTAACACTTTGTGCACTTGTATCCGCGTGTTTTTAAAATTTATTTCAACTCTAAGACCAAATATTCATTGGGGCGATTGATCGTCATTACTCCTTTACCCGGACGGTAATACCTGTAACCAGGGGCAACCTAGCGCTTTAACCTGTTTTTATTAAAAAATTTGAGTTTTACGTCATTACCCCTTTACCGAAAGTTGTTGGCAGGAAATAATTACTTTCGTGCATAATAGATATGTGACGGAACAAAGTTTCTAATAATTACAAAGAATGAACTACATTTTAATTTCCCGGTCAAATTCACGTAGCAATAAAATTCACAGCAGCCAGTTCGCTTCCTGTTGTACTTACTGAGGCAAGTATTGAGATTCCCTATACCGGCCGAGCCGTCCCTATTCTGTGGTTCTTCCAGACGGCCGTAGCGAGTCAGCGCCACATCGCGAATGCGAGAAACTCGGTGCATTAGAAAAGTTCTTGCCTGGTTGAAATATCGATCTCTTCAATACATTTTCAGCTTCCTCGAGAAATCTCACTACTCTTTTCCTGACGTAATGCATCTCACGGATTTTCAATGCAAATGGCAAGTCCGAAACGCGTTAAAAATGCTTTTTTTATTAGATGTACAAATGGTGCCTGAATAATGCGCAGTCTATGGTCGAAAACGCTATATGTATATGTGTGTGTATATATATATATATATATATATATATACACGTCAGTGTGCGTATATGTGTCGGTTGTGTGTACCCTACTTAACCTATGTAGTCAATAGCGATGGGCAGTGTTCAAAATATAATCGGTTTTTGAAACATCACCGTCCCCACTATCACGGAAACTTAACTCCCTATCCGTTCACGAAGCGATTGATCGACAATATGTAATCGATTATTCCGAGGTAAGATCTCGATTTATCGAAAGTCATCGGTCCAGTCTCACACTCACTTCAATCGAAGCTCAGTCGGATCGTCTGTACTTCGATACAAATCGATGACAAGTTCCCGCTCAGTTATATTTTCATTTTTGTATTTCTCGTGGCTAACCGTAATATTTTGCTTATCGCGCGATCGAATCTGTGAATCATACATCGCGAGTCGTCCGATTCTTAGGTCTGCGACCATTCAAATTTAACATTGCAACATGTTTTGGCCGTGGGCGCTTGCTGCTGGTGTACTTGGAGTTGGAATCGCGATTATCGTTGTAACTGCGCAACAGATGCAGTACATGGTTGAGGACAGAAGCCGCTCGCCTACGCGCATTGAAAGTAGGTAAGTATTGTTTTCAATTCCCTCGTATATCTCAGAAGTAGACAGTTTGATTTGTTTACTCCATAATTCGACCGAACATTCTCTTATATTGCAAAATGGTGTCGGTATCCATGGATTCGGGGAAGTACCGGTTTGTACACAGCTGCGCGTGGTCAAGCGCGACGTTCCCATTGAAATGTGTGCCCGCAGCCCAAGAGCAGTGTTACCAGAAAAGAGTGAGGCAGCACGAAAAGTTACTAAATAGAACGAGAGGGATTCCGACAATTTAAAAAAGTTGAAATAAATCCACTCGTTCATATCTTGGTAACTTTCCTGTACGATGTATCTGGATTTTTTAGTGTAACGCTCTGCCACCTGTAGCGCTGGTAATGTTGTGAGAACTGCACTCCGGTGCGTGTAGCTATATGTATACCCACGCACACACACACGCACACTTATAAATAGTGTTTATTACTGTTGAAAAAGTATATCAAATTATATTGTTTTATTATTATTAAATTATAAAATTGAAATTATTTTTTTCCTCTTACATTTTGTGTTCATTCCATTTTTTATCTTATTTTCGAAATCCTGTGGATTCTAAGGTAATAATTGTATCGAAGGGCAAAAGGTATATTGAAGTGCGAGGTCTCTGATTTACAATATTCCGGTTAAATTACTTTTTAGAGCTTTCGTCAATAAAGAGACAAAAGAAATATGGGAAAAAGAAAAATTTAAATTCTGACTGTTAGATTTATGGCAAAACATTATCGTATTTTTCATAATCTTTCTGAACAGCGAACTTGCAATTGCAGTTAAAGCGTGGAAGTGGTATGTTCTAATAGAGCGGTTGTTCAACAGTCCACTAAATACACTACGAGCAGCTTCGACCATCCGAGCCATCATAAAATGTATGCTTTCTCTTTGTGCGCAGACCAACGGAACTGGGGTTTTGCCGTTCCTGCACCGGAAATGTGAACATTTCACAAGGATTACTTCTGCATGACGATCACGCCATGCATTTCACATGCGCGAATTTCATAACATTCATGCAGTCCACAAGGAGCACAGTGGAGGAACGACGAAACTTGGTACTAATCATTAACAACAGAGTAATGTCAAGATTTTGCGAGTGCCATTGAGTCTCTCAAGCAATAAACTGTATTTGTTGTTTCAAAGTGCCATTTGTGCTTGAGTGCGCTTACACGTCGTATAGAGGCTGAACGGAACGAAGGGTAAAAAGGCATTTAATACTTAGGTAATAAAAACATTAAGAATTTATACCACAGTCTATGACCAAAGCGGTCTTCTTTCGTTCTAACTACGCAGGTTGAGAAGGCGAACAGACACTCGATGTGTGAATTGTTATACAATCATCTTGGGAAATCAGCAACGGATGGTCTTATCACCATGTGGCCATATTGTTCACGAATCTTGCTGGGAGCGAATGACAGAGCAATCAATGACGGTACTCAGACTGAATTAGAATCGATTGTGTCAATATTTTATACGTTAATGCTGGTAAGTGACTTTGTTTTTTTTTTTCAGATGTGCCCAATCTGCATCGAATGAGTATAATACCAAGTCAGCATTATCGTTTAACTTTATCGAAACCTCCAAAATATGTTAATAGCTATCAAACGCATCTACAATTCATATTTGCTTGCGTAAAAAACTGTGTAGTTATACGTGCGTCCTCTCTTCTTGTTAAGTTTTCAAATGCAAATCCTTGGCATGCAATAAAAATTTGTTTTAAGCTGCTGTTCTTCACATTGGTACAAAACATCCTAGCGTGCAAGCAAATGTTGGAACTGTGACTGAGTAAGTCGAAGAATGTTTGGCCATCGCTAAAATATGTCTAATGACATTTTTAGCGGTTGAACAAAAAATGAGCTTTCATTGCAGTTCAAAAATCAAACTTCGAGATCTATTTTTGTTTTCGTATAACCTCAATGGGGGTGCCGGATCAGAAGGAATGTTAAATAATGATTGAAAATCGTTTAATTGAGATCGGCCTGAATCGAACGAAGCGTCAATGAGAAATCGCGTTATAAATGATATTTTGGATCATGGAGAGACAATAATTTCAAAGATATCACAAATATTTTGTACGTCTGTGAAATATCAATTTCGATCGTAAGTTAGATAACAGATAACTCGCAACCTAACTTGAATCGGAAAAGTAACCTAGTCGATCTGGATTCATGTTGCATTGCTGATATGAAAAAATTAAAAATAAAGCGATACCCTGATTAGTGGATATGCAATATTAACGGGGAAGAACATTTTTTGCACGTAATTTATCGGAGTACAAAAGCGTGTATCTATATTCGATGGAATCATTTCACCTACACAAAAGTTGATTCTATGGATATCATGATATTTTGAACGGGCCGATTGCACAAATAATTAGGTATTTTATAAAATAAAAGCTTCCTTGTGTTTCTACGATAATCGTCCAACGAGGTGAAAATTAAATTGAAAATTAAATTTCTCAAATGTTCAAGAACTTTGACGATTTGTCAACGTCCACCCAACGATACCTTAAATTTGATGAAAAAATAATTCGATATTCTCTGTAATGTATGTATAATGTTTCATACAATCTGAGAATCGTTACATCTATAAATTTAATTCATATTGCTTTACATTACGTTCAATTACGTTACATCACACATAATCGTTATATCAGAAAGTTATGCTATGAATACTTCGTTTTTATACGAACAGTTTCATCAAACTTGAAAAATTGAAATTAATCAAAACTGCTTCAGGCTGTTGTGAGGTTAAAACTCGTCCTACCAATTTCGCTTCGTCGACCAATAGCCTATCTATGTTATTCTTATTTCCGGCTGTACTTTATTGACTGCCGTCTCATTCTGGACTCCCGTATGTAGTCTTCACGGTTAAGATCGTCGATAGAAACTAATGTATCAACGGATTCAACGGAGGTCGCTTTTATTACCTCGCGAGTTTTCGTAATCGTTGTTTTTTACTTTCGAGAAGATTTCTAGCGAGTTTATCACTATTAAGGATGAGTACGCACTGCTTTACCGCGATAGTTCCATCGGTCAAACAGTCGCTCGGTCGCCATCTACCTTATCTTTGCTCGCGTGTTTACCTCAGTTAACCTCCTAGTTTGCCGTTTTAGAAAGTGTATTTTAACGCGACAGTCTTCTCTGATTCGCTCTCGGGTTTTGGGGATTCGCTCAACTTCCAGGTCTTGTCTAGGGAGTCGACGACAAAAAAAAAATGCTGACTGGCGAACAGGGGGGACAATTGCATCCGGTGGAAACCACGAATCAGTAGTCAGCACTATACATCGAAGAGGAAAACTTGCGAGGTACGCGGAATTTAAAATTCCGTATCGATATGTTAAAAATGTTGGTTAGGTTTTTTTGTCGATAGAAGAAATATGGAAATCACATCGATAAGTAATTTTTTGATTGGCTGACGATGTTTCTCGATTGGCATTTTTTGTGGTTAACCGAATAAACATTTCCTTCGCAAGAGAAACATTAATCGCTGAAAATTGATATTTTAACAAACGATGATTACTGACAAATTAGCGAATGAATGTATAGCGTTATAGTTATTATTGTTTATTATTATATTATACAGTAATTAATGAATTATTACTACTTACCTCGTTATTTTGATACCTCCAAACGTAAATTTGCAGATAATGAGATAATAAAACGATTTATCGTTATCATGGGGTAAAAGTAGCTCGGAGAATAAGAAAATACTAATTTTAGCTTGAAATCCAAAAGTTACCCATATACAGAAAGTTCCTCTAGCAAATTAAAAATAATGCAACGCAAAACTTTGCGATCGTTTTTTCCGAAAATATTTTCCAAATTGTCAACGGTGTAATACGAGAAACGTGGGCCCCATTTTTCAGTGTTGATTATAGTGACTTAGACGAGAGTTTGTGTCAAGAAATGACATAACCTCTCTTTCTGGCATCTTGTACGAAAAATAGCGATTGACACGGTCGATTTTTTCGTAACGTTAGTTTTGTCCAGTGAGTTCGTATTTGGAGCGAGTTTTGGACGGTTTCTGAATGCACAGGTGGAGACGTGCATATGCGCTGGCAAACTTTCAGCAAGGGAATAAGCGGCATTGCGTATTCAACGTGGACCGTTGAGGTAAACTGTACAGCATCCGTTACTCCTCTGGGTAAAGGCGTCGTTTGTTCTCACTACGTCTCGCAGTAAACCCGCAATTCTGTGATCTTCAGTCAGCTATGTATTCTCGAAACGTTTAGGAATGTCAGCTGTTTCAGCGAATGATACGAGAATTACGTTAGCAGGAAATTTCGTTCGGGACTTCAGGAGTGAAGTAAATCAACGTTTGGACGGATATTTCGATCTCGCATTGAGAATTGCCGAAAGAATATTCGCGAATTTTCAACCCGATGCGAAATCGGAAGGCGAAAAAAGAAAAATCATTCAATCGTTCCAGCCTACCCTCTTTTATAATCTTCACCAGTTTTCTTCTTTCCAATTTATTTTGAGACCTGGAATTTACGTGAAAAGGAAAGAAATAGCTTCAGTGAGGTTTTTCCGGATGGGGAACGAAATAGGGATGTTGAAAAGGACGAGGAATGGTTCAACAGGAGTTTTAACGCAAATCGAAGGAAGGAAGAGACCCCGGCACGTCCGTTTCACGAATCTAATATCATGCAACGCGCGTACAACGGGGATGAAAGAGCCTCGCGCTATATTCGAGGCACACCGCGCTGACGAGAATCGAGATGTCCTCGAAAAATCACCATTTCCGGCGGCAATATCGGTTTCCTGAAAGCGGAAATGAAAGAAAAAAAAGGGGGCGTTCAGTCGAGAGACGAGGAAGATCAAGAGGGGAATTGGGTAAAACTGCGTGTGAGCAAGCAGTGACGGATTTCACTTGAAGATGAATGAGCACGAATGGTACTTAAAAAAAAAATAGACACGAATGAGCAAACTCCCAAATACGCAAGGGTCTTCCAATCCAGAGAGAAAAAAAGGATAAAAAAGAATTTCGTGGGAAAACGATGAAAAAAAAAAACGTTTATTTTGGCCACTGGCGAATCACCACGTTATTTACCAAAGTCCAAAACTTCGCGAAAATGAAGCTTTACAACTGACGGAACATTTCTTTTCACCACTTTCTTATTGCATCAAAGACAGAGCGAAAAGTCATTTAATATAAAGGAATCGTAGATTTATGGATTAAAATCATTTATCTAATTATCTGATTTAATCGTTAATTAATTTAATAATAAATTAACTACTCGTTAGACTAAAAATGTTTAAACATTGTTAATGATAAATTATCTATTCGTTAGACTAAAATTAGCTTTTAGAAATGTTGATTTTTTACTTTCAATAGAAAAAGAAGTCGATAGCTTCTCTTACTATCGAACTAGCCGTTCAAAAGTGGAAAATTCTATCGGAACAACCGAAACCCGTTGAAGACTCGATATCGAGTTCGAAAAGTTTTATTACGCGGGCGAAAATTTCCCGGAAATAGGGGACTTCGTTCACCCTTGTAGGTAACGATTTTTCCCCCGTTACATTCAGCTTTTTCTCATATAGATATTTGCCTACGGACATACGTGTATCTGCTTAGATGGGCTTCGTTTTCCGTGCCATACTACATACACATAAGCGCACATGTGCGAAGGTAACGCTCACGGAAATACAGGAGTTAGGAGGGACTCGTTGGGTTTGGCAACGAGGCTTCACCCTATATGAAGTGTGTTGTAACGGGGGTTGGTTAGAGAGAAGTTCGTCGAGAAAACGAGGAGAATTGGCCACAGTCCCTTACGTGTATACACGTACGTGTAGACATTCGTGAGTTGCACCACGAGGAAGACCAGGAGCACCATCTCGATCGAGGGTTAAGAGGATACAGCGAGCGCGCACTGTCGAAACGACAGACACTCGCAAGCGTGTGGAATACACACACGCATATATACACACATACACACACACGTGCCATCTGGTTGCACATCCGGCGTTGGCCATGAACCGCAATTTTTACCATCCACCCTCCCCTTAGACCACGTTGGGAGGGGAGAAAAACTATACAATGTAATTTTCGGGAGGGCAGAAATTACGTCGACCAGCCCCTGGAGGCGTTAATTTTCCATCAATAAAGCTGCACTATAGAATCAACGTTTCTCATCCCCTCGTTATAACCCGGTGCGCGAATATCGCCACAGAAAAGCCCAAAAATTCAAAGTGTAAATGAGCACCAGAGACGGACCGAAAAAAAAATTAACATCGATAATTCAAACAAAATTCAACCGTCCCAAAAACCCCTTCGTTTTTATTATTATTTTTTTTTTTTTCGTTCGTTCTTCATTCTTCTTTTTGTTCATGGTTCCATAAAACATCGTAAAAACGGTGATTGCTCCAGGCTTTTTGAAACGAACGTATAGAGATTTGACATAAGATCCGTTAGCCGCGTGCAAATAATCTCTCGCGAGATTGCCCCTCCCGTAATAATCCTTTTTTTTTTTTCGATCCTTCGGTATGGCGGCAAGCGGAACTTTCAGCAAAATCTCCGAGGAAAAAATATGGGACGGGTATAAAAAAAAAGACGAGGGTAAAAAAGACACGATTGGGTGGATATAGAGGTCCGTTGCATGCAGGTATACGGACTGACGATTCTTATATGGCGAGGGCGAGAGGGAGGGTTTTTCGCTGCTAACCACCAGTCAAAGATTCTCTCTCTCTCTATATATATATATTTCTCTCCCTGCACACTACTCTTAAGGGCGATAAACTCCAAAGTACGAAATCTCCCTTTCTCTTTCTCTTTTTTCGATAGCATAACGAAATTCTTTGAAATAATTGATATATTTCATAATTATTTAAACATTTTCAACTCTATTTTATGTTATTCTTCAATTCACATAGTTTATTATCCGCAAATTTAATTACTTTTTTTTTCTATACTTACTCTATATTTTACATTCTTTTTGCTGTTATTTATGTCGTCATTTTTTTTTTAGTCAATTTATACCTTCATTTGGCCGAAAGTCTGTTCTAGCCCATAATAAATTCTATCATCATCATCATCTTTCTTTCTCTCTCGCCACTTGCCTCTCTTTTTCGGGATAGACATCGTCTAGTCGGGAAAAGCATAAGGCGCCGGGAGTGTGGGAACATCAACCCTCGATGACGACCAGCTCGCGCAATATCCACGTGTGTGTCTGTGTGTTTCATTCGGTTTATAAGGGAGAAAAGGCGCGGCCAATGGGTCCCTGCTGCGGCTAGACGAAACTTTTAACGCTCACGAAAATATCCTTCGTCTCTCGCTCTCTCGCCCTTTTCTTTTCTCGTGTGCGTGGATTCATCCGCAGGTACAGGTATAATATTTATGCCAGTGAGGCCAGTGCCTGGATATCTTTCAAAGTGCATCAGCAACCGAGAGGGAAAATGTGCGTGAGAGGGAAAGAGAGAGAGAGAGAGAGAGAGAAAGAGAGAAAGCGATTTTTGAAGCACCGATGCATTGTACTCCACGTGAAAAATAATCGTCGAAAATTCTTGTCCTCCCTCTTACGAATGAAAAAGGGAATTTTCTCTCTCGCGAGAACGATGACGGGAAACAAAGCGAGAAAAGAAAATCTATAATCCTTTGAGCAGCTTTCGGTGTAATAGATCGTTACGTAGCGAAAGAATCGAAGAACCTGCTGCATCCAGTATTTGAAAAAAAAAATAAATAAAATGATAATAATAATAATAATCATCATCATAATAATAATAATAATACGAAGGACCGGAATAGTACGTAAGACAGAAAGAAAAATGGATTCCCGCTGGTGGGACGCTCGAAAATGAAAGACTTTTTAAACGAGGATTTTCCGCATGTACGTGAAAAAAAAAAAAAAACAGTAACGAAAATCGAAATTGTAATTGGCAGCAAAAGCGAAGTTGTAATATTTATTGGACGTATCCCCAAAGCTCTATCGTATAATTTTGCAATTAATCCCTAGCGTGCGATTTTTCTTCGATTCTCGGTTTGCGAATGGAGTAGGAGTATTATTTATAATTAAAAAACATCGCTCATAAATATCATGGAGGACAAAATTGATACTGAAAGAAAAGAGAAACGGTTTTAATTGACAATTTTAATTAAACGCGACTAAAACACTCTTAATTAAAGTTTAATCCGCAAATACAGATGATTGATTAAAAATTTAATTCGGAAGTACAAACAAGTTCGGGCTGTGGAAAATTCTCGCGTCAATTTCCGAGCACTGGTAGATACTTGAGAAAATAAAAAATAAGGTTCAACGTTTTTTTTTTTTTTGATAAACGCTTTTACGTTTCGCTTTTTTTGTGTATCGTTCTTTCGATGTTTACGCATCATTGAAGATAATAAACAATAACAGTCAAATGTTTTTCCCCGTTGATATTGAAAAATGGGCCAAATTCTCGAATATTTGAGGAATGATAGTAATAGTAGGAATAATAAACAATAAACTATGAATTATTTGCGTATTTTTTAAAAATAATTCAGCAGTCACGAAAATATGATCTTTTTCACACAGCTATTTCGAAAAATACTTTTTTTTTTACATAAACGTCTTATTTAAATGAAAAAAACGATGCTAACCATGCAAAAACACAAAAACTACCATTTTTAAAAATAGCCATCTCGTAATATTACGAGGAACATTTAACACGCATCAGCGAAACGTCGTTTGACAAAAGACAAAAAAAATTGGCGAGTATCACACTTGCGCTTCCCTCTCGTTACTTCTCATCAAACCCAACTTGCTCTGACTTCCGAAAGTTCTGATTAGATACTTGCATTAGCGCGCAAGATGATAAAATATAAGTTTTACCCTCACGTGCGCACACACAGAGTATATCTTAACTACGTTTCATTGATGAAACTAGAGGGTGTCTCTTATGGAGAAAAACACACACTTTTAATGATCTTGTCACGACCTACACCAAAAAATCACCTAGAATTTGTATACACCAGTAAAACTTTACGAAAATCAATTTTTGTTAGACATTTTTTTTCGGTTGTTTAGCAAAGTGTTTTTCAGTAAGTTGAGTAACCGAATTAACGAAATTCTTCGATCTAAACGCGTTTCTATTATTATAAAAAATCATTATCATTGCATAATTATCATTATTTTCATCAGCATTGATCGTTATCTTCTCCTTCAACTCGGTTTTCGAGGCTTCCAAAAAAATGTGAAAAATTCTGGATTGCTTATTGAAGTGTCTACTACATGGATCAGCAACTAGCAAACTCAATTTAAAAAACCGTTGTTAATAATAATTCAACAAAATTGAAAAAATAAGAGAGAAATTTCAGTTTCAAATTTTGACTGTTCTTTTAAAGACCCAGTATACACACGCAGAGTTAATTATTATTATTACTATTTTTATTGAAAAAAATGCCAACCATTGTTGTTAAAATCGGATAATTTTATTGTGTATCTGTGACGTGATTAACTGAACCCTTCGATCTAAACAGGAATCACTACAGACCCCTATTAATGACGATTATCATCAAAAGCATTGATCATTATCATCACTGGTCGTTATTATTGCTCTTTGAACTATAACCACTATGATTATTCTAATTAGATAATTCTATTATTATAATTATTTTTATTCTTCTATATTATTCGTTTATCAGCGTATTCATTTCGGCGCGATGTATACTTTAAAAAACGGTGACCTCACATAACCTACATTTTGCAAACAGTTCTTCTCTTCAAAGATCTCATAACTGAATGGAGAAATTCTAATTTTTCCAAAGTCCAGCGCTAGATTTCGTAAAGAGCTGAAATCACGAAAAACCGACATTCTCAAAATTCCCTATCGTAAAAAAAATCACCATTAAAAAAAAAACGACAAAATGTAAAAAAATAAAAAAAAGCAAAACTTCGTCCTTTTAAAAACCATTCTCCCTTCTGATAAAGCGGTTAACGATTTCCCTCACACCCATTCCCCTCCCCATCCCGAGATATACGATTTTTATTCCGGATGGAAAAATGACGGGGTGCCTGATACTTTTGGCCAAGGCTGTATATACTTTCTATACGCATACTTCCGGTATAAGTCAGTGATCCCACGCAGGGAAAGAACCGACGGTTTGCATTATATCATCGCGGCAAAAGTTCAAGAGCACGCATGCGTGCATTTTTTTTTTCGTTACTCTTAAGCTGGCCCACATACACACGCACACACGCACGTTCCTTGAGAATACAAATATAGATTAATTGTGTGCTGACAAGCATAAAGGCGTAACCCGTAATCCATCCCATCCCCGATTGTGGGAATTACGGCGTTTTTCGTTCTTAGGAGGTAGTGAATAGACAAATGCGCCAAGAGTGGTGTGCATATAGTGACGTCTGCGTGGGTGAGGGCCCGAAGCCCTTCGGTTCGTTCAGCTGCACGGAAATACGCGCAGGACACATACTTTCTGATTCTAGCTCGTATATACGTATATATATATGATATATATGCATATATACAGGGTGAGAAAAAAGTATGGGAACCCCTAGAAATTTCAGAAGATTTGTTATAAAAAAATCATTCAAGCTCAGGTCTTAGGTAGTTTTGAAACAGGAATCCGATGGTGACCTTCATTTTGACCTCGAACCTCATATCCAAGATCATGTTAACTCTGGTTTTTTTTTCACACGGGAACCCCTATTTTTTACATCGCAATTGAAACGACAAAGAATTTTCCGTTTTAATATGTTTGCCTTTCAATATTTTTCGTTCCAATATTTACTTAGGCGATTGGTCAGAACTGACAATTTTTTAAATGTAAAATTTTACAATTTGCCGATTGCCGATGCCAAAAAGAGTGATTTACACTCGAAAATGACGTGCAGGGTGAAATTGAAGGTCATCGTTCGATTTCTCATTGAAAATTACTTGAGGCCTGAGTCCAAATGTTTTGTTTTTTTTTAATAATAAAATTATCTGAAATTTTCAGCAGCTTTTATACTTTTTCCCTACCCTGTATTGGCGTATATGTATTCTAGTTTGTATATATATATATATATATATATATACACTCGTACTTTGAATGGCTAAAGGGCCGTCTTCGTCGCGTTCGTCCCGGACCACAACGCACGGAAAAAAAATTCGGCTTCACGTTTTCCAGCGAGCATTTCCTCGTCGGTCCTTTCTGCCTCTTTTTTTATATCCCCCCCCCCCCCCCGTCTATACCTCTCTCTTTTTCTCGCTCGCCATGCTTGTGAAACGGCTGCCAACTGCAAAGCATTTTAAACGGCGCGGCTAGCGTAGGAACTAAGCTGCGTGTGCCTATTATAGCGACGGAGATACGTGCATCGCGTCGTAAGATAGCGATCGCGCATGCGCAGAATATAGGGGGAAAAAAAATAGCTACGTCGCGGGAGAAAAGAGGAAAAATTCTCCATCGGAAAACTGTGAGTCGCGTGGGCGTTGACAAGTCCAACGGAGTTACGAAGACTCGCTAAAATTTTTATAGTTTATTTCCTGTTTTTTGTTGGAAAAAGATCTGTTTGGTTTGCGATCGATCAAAATATAAAAAATCGAAAAGCTGCATGTTATTTATCCAAACTTATTTTCCTTTTGCCGGATTCTCCGAAATGTCGACATTTATTTTATTTTATATTTACAATGTATTAAAAAAATTCATATTATCTCGATGTATTAATATTGATCATTATTAATATTGACGTATTCGATATTTATCAATTAAGACAAATTTGGCTTCTTTGTGTTTTTCCCTTTTCAAATATATTTCTTTTTCATGAATAATTTTGAATTCAGCGTTAATAAGTATTCGAAAAAAAGAATATTTGTACTCTTCAATGCCTGCAATCGACGATGATGATAACGATTTGGGTTGTTCGTTTTTATTTTTTCACAAATTCGGTCGTTTTTTTTTTTAAGCGACACGTTTTAAACGAGACTCGAGATTTTCCAATGCAGAATTTTACGAGCCCACTGTATCGAGTGTGCTTCTCCGTTTTTGGAGAGAGAAAAAGATAGAAAGAAAAGAAAAAAAAAAAACGTGAGAAACGGTTTTTTAGACGCGACCGTGCGGACATTCCGCCTACGGTCCCCGAATGTGCACCCTTAGCTGCCAAGGTCGAGGGCCTCGCGTTTTTTTCATCTTCTGAAATCTTCCTCCGTTTCCCCCTCTCCATTTC
>JAPYZI010003297.1:0-19965 GCA_030523105.1 Ophioninae sp. A BG-2022a | reverse complement strand
TTTACTGTGCGCTTGCTGTCTCTAAACTAATGGAATTTTTCTTGATAATGCTCAAAAGGATCGAAAGGACACGTGGAACATTAATACCAGCGGTTAGGAACAATGGGGGGGGACCTATTGTGTCGTCCTTTTTCGTCATTATGGTTGCCGCAAGTAGTCGTTTCGGAGCAAGTTTTGACACGCTTGGCGGCGACCTTCATTTCCTAAGGACAACAAATTTTTTTTCGCACAGGACCTTCTTTTCTTATTCTAGAAGGTTTAAACTATTTTTTAAGCCAATAAAAAAAAATCGATTTTTCAAAAAATTTACAGTGGCCTTATCTCTTAACCTTCGATTGAAAATTGTTACGCATCTTCCTACTGCGATTCCGGTCCCAATTTTGTCTAAATTGCGTTCAATAATCTTAATCTGTCTTTAATATTATTTGCGTCGAAGAATTTTATTCCGCGTATCATTTTCCGCGTATCATTGCAATCACATTACATTTATTTTTCCCTTTACCTGTCGTACTGAAAGGTAACTCCATCACATTATACATAAATACACACGCGTAGTCGAGTCTGTGACATCGAACCGTCCGTCACCACATATTCACCATCTGTGAGCACTTCTGGCCCACCAGCAAGGGTCCTTAGTTTTACGACCCATACTCGATACCCGAGCGACCGTGTCATCACCGACCATTCATCAATGTAAGCGAACCGATCTTCATTATACTTTTTGTAATAACGAATTTAATGGAATTAACTAATTGGTTGATTCCAATAAATAAGAGTCAATCGAACGAAGAGACAACCATCATTTCTATAATTGAATCATCTGCATAATATCCGCGAATCCTCTTAACCACCAACACATCCCCTTTTTCACCCCTCAGCCCGTGCTATTGCGCTAGGCGTAGGCACGAAAGAGGAATACAACATATATATATGACCACGTTTCCTCTGGACGTGACAATTTCCGATAAATTCCCTCAACGCATTATTCATCATGCGTTGGAATGTCACGGGTGCGTTCTTCAATCCAAACAGCATCCGGTTATAGTAGTAATGACCTGATGGCATGGAAAATGCCGTTTTTGTTTATCTTGCTCATCCATTGGGATTTGGTGGAATCCCGGGGCTAGGTCGAAAGCGGAGAGATATTTTGCTCGGCCTAATTGATCTAATACTTCGCCGATGCATAGGAGACGATAGACATCGTGATAGTTTTTCCGTTCAATTTTGTGGAAATCCATCACGATCCTCCATTTCTGCTTCCGATTTCTTGGGTACCACCGAAATAGGTGAGTTGTATGGCGAGTCACTCGGCTCTATTAACTGTTTCTTCAGCATTTCGTTTACCTGCCTGTCGATTTCTTCTTTGTCAATCGGCGGGTACCAGTATTGTTTAATGTTCACGGGCATATCGTCGCTCGTGATGATGCACTGTTTGACCATCTTTGTACTTGGTAGTGGGTCTCCAGGTAGAGCAAATACATCGGGAAAATTAGAAACGATGTCTCGCCTCCGGGCGCGTCTGATTGGCTGCCGTAAAAAATTAATAATAATTCAGGGGTTGATCTGGGACCCATACATGCTTATATCGATCTTCTTAGAATTTCACGCCACACCCCTTATTTCACGGATGACATTCTTAGCTGGGACACCCTGTATATATTTCAAAGGTCTACCAACCCGCCGACTGTTTTTTTATGGCTTCTTCAATCATTTTTTACGAGCAAACCATCAAAATAATCAATCTCATTGTTTTTGCATAATATTTATTAACATTTAAATAAGCTTTATACATTTTTTTAAGTCAAAATATATAATAGAATAAAAGTTATAGTGGCTGGCAGGAAGACATCAAGTAAAAAACGTGCTTTGACGGTGACCAAGGTTGCGGCTATTCTGCTTATCGGAAATTAAAAATCAAACGGCATTTTAATCTTCATATATAAGACTAGCGATTGGACTGGAGAGAATGCTAAATAGCAAAAATTGACTTTTTATATACTTTTGAAAATTACATTCTATTTTTTACTCATTTCTCTTAAGTTTTTCGCTCGTAGAAAAAAAATCTATCGAAGCAATCATCATAATTCTAATTCAATCGCTGGCTTATAACATATTAAAGAAGCTGTATAAATGTGAACAAGATCGGTGCAGTAGTTTCTGAAATATCGTGGTCACCGTTTCGAAAATTGGTGTTTCGAGAAAAACGCGGTTGAAAGTTCTTGCGTTTGCAGCGCGCGCTCTGTATAGCTGCTCCGTTCCAGGGCCGTAACTTGTGAACCACTTCGAATATCGAAAAATCCATTGGCACACATTTACTATACACGTTGTCGATGTGATTGATGAAAAAGAAAAAGAAATCAATTTTTTCAACTCGAGAAACTAGAGGACCCCCTCAAGTTTAATTATGAAATAAACCATGTTTATAGAGTAAAGACTGCGTACACTTTATGTACGGAAAAAAATACTGGACCACACGTAAACGCGATACATCATAATATTACGATTATGAGAGGAGGAAGCAGGCTATGTTTCAAATGGTTGACTCTGGTCAACGAAATCAGACGTACACCGAATAACAGGGGGTGGAGTAGAAATCCCGAACTTCAATTGACCAAAAGGCTCGAAAATCCGAATTTTCATATTCGAGAATTACGAGTTTCGTAAAGCTCATGCCAATGAAATGCTTATACAGTGGACTGTAACTAATGTAGAAAAGTTACAGTTCACTGTGTAAGCTTTCGTATGCGCTTTCCGAATCTTGTAGTTTCGGAATATTACAGTTCGGAATTTTCAACCTTTTGGACAATCGAAGTTCGAGCAACGAATTCAGATGTACATAGCAGGACAGCTCTTACGGATTTTATGTGCCAATCGTCTTGGGGACATGTCCCCAGGGGTAGTTCTCGATCAGCGGCGCTGATGGCAGTTTTTATTGTCGCTCTCGCTTCCTCTTGTACGCTTCCCCTATATGAACACATTCTTACCCCGTGCATAGTAATAGTAATGCACGGGGTAAGAGTGTGTTCTCGTTCTGCCCAGTGGGGTTATCGCATAAAGAAACGGTGTGTTCTCACTCATACCTACGGGTTTTCTCGTGCCCGGGGTAGTCGGAATCCTGATACAAACTATATTTTTAAGCTTTTTAATTTTTCCGTATATAGAGCATTTATATTGATATCATTTTTTTATTGCGCTCTTAATAAATGTGTATGGCACGAACAATGTATCATTCTTGCATTTAATTTCGAAATTGAAAAAAAAAGTTGCACAGCATGCGACCCCTTATCTTGAAACCATAACTCGTTTATAACGTCGTAAAGAATGTTAGTGCAAAAAAATATGTTGTAGAACTATAACGGATGCGAGAATTCTGCATGGAAAAGGCCCAGTCTCATCTTCCACCGTTTTAATTCTGACAATGAACGGAATGTTAATAAATAAAAATAAAGTTTTTTTAAATATAATTAATATTCTCAAAATAGATCCGCCACAACACACGAGATGTATTTTGAGAACTTGGCGTTCTCATGCATAGCAGCCAGAGCGCGTGTAAAAGTTACCCCCTCTCTAGTTTCTTAGAGGCTAGAGAGGGGTAACTTTTACGCGCGATTTGGCTGCTATGTTCTCGTGTCGATGGACAAAGTAGCCAATCAAACGTAGCCAAAGTAGGCAATCAAACGATTTGCTATGTCTATCGTGTCAGCTGCAAGGTGATTGCAAATAATTCACTCGCATCAGAATGACTTAGGTACAATTTCTGACATGCACTTTGGAAACGGTTCGATACCTTTTTTATATATGTATGGAAGGGAGTTTAAGAAAACGAATATATTTTTCAAAATATATATCATTTTTATAAAACCTGTAACAGTGTACAGTAGAAACAAACACTAATGGATATAGAAAAACCGTAATGTTTCGCTGATTATTACTGACTCTCGCGTTATCAAAAATAACATAGAGTTCAAATATTTGTATCATTGATAGATTTACCATAATTATAAAGAACCAACGGAAGAAATATTGTTTCAAATTTTTGTTCGTCTTTCAAAGACTCCCGGGCATCAATCATTGTTTTACATATAAAAAAAATGTACATATGAACAAAAGTAAATTTACGTATAAAAAAAATAATGGAAACTGTTGACGGGAAAAAAAAATTTTCGACATCGGTATCCGATCCACGGAGCTCCAGTGTGCAATCCCCTCTCAAGTTGTGAGCATAGGTCTGTGCAAGAGGGAGCGAGAAAGATTTACTGCGTCTTGCGTACAGGCGTGAGTGAGACACCAGAAGAGAGGGGAACAGCCGATGCGCTGCATGTGTTCGGCACACGGATACAATGCCGCGCACCCTGCAGCCGAAAGCGAGAACTACATTTTCTGTGCCAAACGTTAACACGAGCGCCGTTATTCCATGTAAATCTATGTTCTCTGGTATTATACGCTGGGAACACGTGCGGTCGTTCTCTCTAGAGACACGCCCGGTCTCTCTTGTACCTTTTCGTTGTGCTGGCGCTCTCGCTTTGTTTCACTACCGCACGAAATAATGAAACTCAGAATTGCTTGAAGATGCTAAAAAATAATATTATGCGCAATTTCTTTTATCGTATTGCTTAATCTAGAATATTTAGGTGAATAATTAATCATTCTACGAATGTTGGTTATTTCAGGAGAAACCAATAATCTACGATAACTGCAAGTGCGAACGGTTGGAATTATATTTCGTAGCCAATATTGTTTTGCAAAATCATATAGTGCTGTGTGTTAAAAAAATATCCATTAATTGAAAATATTCATAAACAGTAAGTGTTAAATAGAACTGCATTCACATTCTCAATCCAGTTGTATGTTATTACTCTAACATTAGCTCATGTAGTCATAATAGCAGCGTCAGCGTGTGGAACTGCGGAGGGCTAGAGTTCGAGTCCCCAGAATTTTCTATTTTTTTAAATGTCTCATTATTTAATTCTTGATCATCTTCGATCATAAAACTATTATTCCCGTCGTTTTCTGACATCTATTTTTAAATAAGTAACACACACACACACATATATATAAACTGAAAAGTTTGAAGACATAAGACGATATTTCTTACCGCGCAGAAAGTTAGATAGTTGTACTTGCGAAATGTATTTTTCTTTATAAATGTATTCATAACCTTCACGTTCCATCTTTTCGTTTTAAGCAACCCAAGCAAATTAATTTTTCGAAAAAAAAAAGTTCTTTGATTTCGATCCAAAGCTGTTAGCTCAAGCGTGTTTTCCCTCCGAAATGGATAAGAGAGAGATAGGTGTCTCGTTCCGCTCTTCCCCGACGCCGTACTCTGACAGCTGTTCACTCGTCACGCCACCACGCGGCAGTTTGGGTCGCAGAATACTACTGTCTTCAGGCCTCCCATAAGAACTATTCTTATGGGAGGCCTGGCCTTATGGGAGGCCTTCCCATAAGAACTATTCTTATGGGAGGCCTTATGGGAGGCCTTCCCATAAGAACTTCTATGTACGTCTGAATTCGTTGGTTCGAGATTCCTGCCCCGCCCCCACTCCTTTACTCTAGTTTCCATGGGACACAGCATAGTCCAATACGTAGTTCCCGCGGCTTGAAAAATCTGACTTGCAATAGTTCTAAATTGTATCACTAGCAACTCTCCTGTGACGATAACGTCTGAAATAATTATAACAGTCTAAACTTGACGCATGCGCACAAATGCCATGAATTTGCTGTCAATAGCAACCGAGAGCAGATCAAGGGCACGAGGCTAGTAGGAGGAGCTAATCGATCGGACATAGGCGATCTCAGCGCTTCCTTCTTCGCTCCGTTTTTGTGAACGTTTCGTAACCATTGTGTGTCCACTCTTTCTCTCTAGCCTCCGTGATGTTTAGACTCAAACTCTAACCTCCGTACGTCCGTACCAAAACATTTCGCGAATATCTATGAGAGTTCCCAGCTACGGAAAGCACCTAGAGTACAAAAAACGTACACAAAATGGTTCGAACTGCGACTATTTTAACGATAAAACTTCCCATGCTATGAGAATCTGTCAGGATACAAGTAGATGTCTAACCTCCATTCATTGAAAATCGCTATCAGGTTGTTCGTTAGCGTTGAATATAACGTGAACCATTCCGGCCAAAGTAAGGTGCTGCTATCGAGTTCTGTCATTCAAAGCAACATTTTTTGCACAACACACGGTTTTTCTCCTCAGAAATTCCGTAACTCATCTCGTACGAACTCCATTCGATTTCCACTGATGACATTCTTGGATGGAGCCAAGGCGTACAAAGCGGCCGAATCGCAGGAGAAGAAACCATGAAATCTGCGAGGAGTAAAGATGAAAGTGACATCGCCAGGTACTTTGCAGACAGTCTTGTCTTCCCATCTAAAGATACGAGCGTGGGAAAAGAAAACGCACTGCTGGCATCTGAGCAAACCAGTCAAAACCCAAAGTGCCATACATCCTCACTGGGATCTGCAAGATTATTAAAAAATGTTGAAGGTTCTGAGGAAAAGATGAATGTATGGCAAAGATCGTCTTCGCGAATTCTACAAGGTAGCACCTGTTTGGAACAAACAAATGTGCGATTTGGAAATTCAACTATAAGTGTACCAATGAATGTTGGTGAAAAGTCCCAAGAAATCACCTGTACCAATTCGAGGGTAGAAACTTCAAAAATTGCTCCAACGGACTGTTGTTGCCTATCATCTTGGGGATTGCCTACAGCAATATTACAAAAGTATGAGGCCCGTGGAATGAACAGGATGTTGGCGTGGCAAGTTGAGTGTTTGTCAAATGCAGAGTTGCTACAGAAGAATCGCAATCTTGTTTACTCTGCGCCAACCTCAGCTGGTAAGACACTGGTGGCGGAAATACTCATGATAAAAACAATAGTAGAGCGTCGCCGAAAGGTAATTTTTATACTTCCCTTCATATCTGTGGTGCGCGAGAAGATGTATTATTTTCAGGATTTACTGAGCGAGAGTGGATTCAGGGTGGAAGGTTTCATGGGTGGGTGCGCGCCTGTAGGCGGTTTCGCAGCAACCGATCTTGCTGTGGCGACCATAGAGAAAGCCAATTCGTTGCTGAATCAAATGATGGAGGCTGGCAAGCTGGGTGATCTTGGGGCTGTTGTGATAGACGAGCTTCATCTTCTCAGTGATTCCCATCGGGGTTATTTGCTGGAGCTGTTGCTTACAAAATTGAAGTACATGAATTTGAAGGAGGAGCGTGTTAACGTTCAGCTGATCGGGATGTCGGCGACTTTGCCGAATCTTGTGCTACTTGCCAAGTGGTTGGACGCCGAGCTTTACAGAACTGATTTTCGGCCGGTACCGCTGAATGAGCTTTGCAAAATTGGCACTACGATTTACAACAACGAGATGAAAATCGAACGTACATTGGTACCTTCTGTCCGGACAGACCCTGATAACATTATTCAACTGTGTACTGAGACTATAAGCGCCGGTCACAGTGTCCTGATATTTTGTCCCACTAAGAGTTGGTGTGAAAAATTATCGCGTCAAATAGCCACAAAATTTTGTTCTCTGGGACGAGAAGACACGCCAATCGGGCGCGTATTGCGCGAACAATTAAAAACGGAAGCAATCCTCGAAACCTTAGAGCAGCTCAAACGAAGCCCCGCTGGTCTTGACGACGTGCTGAAGAACACGGTTTCCTTCGGTACAGCTTTTCATCACGCCGGTCTCACGATGGATGAACGTGACGTGATAGAAGCTGCTTTTCGTTCGGGTGCTCTCAGAGTACTCGCAGCCACTTCTACCCTGAGCAGTGGTGTCAATTTGCCGGCTCGGCGTGTCATTATACGCTCGCTGATGTTTCACGGAAAGCCACTGGACACTGTTACTTACAGGCAAATGATTGGTCGTGCCGGAAGAATGGGCAAGGACACTGCGGGTGAGAGTATCCTCGTGTGCAAGGCCAACGAGATGCGCGCTGCGACCACCCTCCTTACCGCCCAATTGCCGCCCATTGTGTCTTGCCTCGAAGGTTCGGAACCCATGATACGTGCACTCCTTGAAGCCGTCGCGAGCGAAGTAGCATATACGTCGCGCGATATCGATCTCTATATGAGATGCACCCTGGCCAGTGTAGAGAGTGCGAAACTCGTGGATTCTTGGACCCACTGTGCTCTTGAATTCTTGCTAAAGAACGAGCTGCTGATGCTCCAGACCAGCTCGACGGGTGAAGAAAGATGGATTGCCACGCAGCTGGGCAAAGCATGTTTGGCCGCGTCAGTTCCACCGAGCGACGGATTGTTGATGTTCGAAGAGCTTCAAAAAGCTCGCAAGTGCTTCGTCCTTGATACTGAGCTCCACGTTGTTTATCTCGTTACACCACTGAATTCCAGCACCCAGATCGGTCAGATTGATTGGTTGATCTTCCTGGATATTTGGAAGAGTATAAGCGAGAGCGAACGACGCGTCGGTCAGTTAGTCGGCGTTGACGAAAATTTTCTCATGAACGCAATTCGCGGGATCGCTCGAAATGGCAAAGTGCTCAACGTTCACAAACGTTTTTACACAGCCCTGGCGCTGCACGATCTTGTACGCGAAGTTCCGCTGGTCCAGGTCTGTCGGAAGTACGCTTGTTCTCGCGGTGTCATCCAGAGTCTTCAACAATCGGCTGCAATATTCGCCGGTATGGTGACCCAATTCTGCAAAAAACTCGGCTGGGATTGCATGGAACTGTTGATCGAACAATTTCAGGCACGCTTGCAGTTCGGCGTATCGCGAGAGCTGCTCGATCTACTTCGACTACCGATGCTCAATGGACTACGCGCAAGAAGCCTCTACCGTGAAGGTGTCACTTGTGTGGCTGACCTCGCAGTTGCCAATGTTCTGGACGTGGAACGCGGCCTTCACAAAGCTTTGCCCTTCGAGAGTGGCAAAGAGTACTGTGGCGAACACGAGCTGGACGCAGCCCGGAGAAACAAAATGCGGAGCGTCTTCGTCACTGGCAGAGATGGCTTGACTATCCAGGAAGCAGCTGTCATTTTGGTCCGCGAAGCTAGAACTCTTGTAGAGAACGAACTCGGACTGGAAAATTTGCAATGGGAACGACGCAAAGAATACTCAACTAAAATTAAAGAATCTTCGACTTGCTCAAAGACTAGTGAAAGTACGATAGAACAAAGAACGGGTGAAAACACTGACGAGTCAATTCTCCACGAAATACAAAGTAAAAATTATATTGAAAGCGGCCAATCGGTGGAAAACGAAAATAAATTAGCCACAGCGGATTGTTGGACCGGATTGAAAGGAGTGATGAACCTGGATACCACCAAACCCGTCTCGACAACAGATTCTTCGAAACGAATGAGTCTGCCGAATGGCACCGTCGAAGCGGATAACATCGCTTCTCGGGACAAAGTCATCGATCTTACGAGCGATCTGAGTGTGCTAGTTTCCAAGACCGATATCCGGACAGGTCGGACGGAAGTTTCCGATAAAAAAAACGGCCACTTCGATGGAGACACTACAGCGGCCGAATGTCTCGCCGAATTTGACGACGACGATCTCTTTGCTTATTCCTCGCAGTCCGTAAATCCAAAAGACACTTCGGAATTGAATACTATGGACAAAATTTGCCTGGACGAGAGTTTGAAATTTGTGGAAATCGTGAACACGCCGGATTCGGAAATGGAGGCGATCGATCCCGATACTTGCGAAGAAATATTCCGTGAAGCTGCAATTGAGTTTGCGCAACAATCTGCTGCGATTGGCGCGAGAAGTCAGGTGATTCACAGCACGTCTGCGGCTGAAGTACCCTTTTCCGATAACCCACCAAATACGGAAAACGCCATTCATCAGCTGGACAAATCAAAAAGTGAGAAGCCTGTCGAGATTTCAGACTTCAGTACTAAACTCTCGATAATTCAGTTAGAAGGGAATGTAGCGACCAGAAAGCTCTCGACCATGAGTCCAATAGCTCAACTCCGTGAGAGCCACGGGAAAGCCCCAGACTCCCGCAGTCCATCATTATTCGATGATAGCTTTAACCAAGACACCTCTGAGTACGCCGTACTCGAACGGAATATCATAGATTCTCTTGGCGTATCGATGTTTGGTGATACGAACTTCAGTGACTCCCAGAAACGCACACCTGAGACACGGGGTGCTGTAGAGATGACCGCATCTAAGAGTAGGAGCTTGACGGGCCAGCGGAGATCCTCATTGAAGAATTTTGGATTGTGTAGAACACCAAGGATATCGGATGCGAAAAGCCAGTCACTGATTTGGGGCGACGATTCCTGGAACGTGACCAATGACTTCGCCGATCCCGTCTATGTTTCTCACAAGGTCGCGATTCCGGGAAACGCTGGAAACAACCAAGATTCGTCGGCAACGCCAACGAGCAACACTATTTCGCGAAAGGTTTCCCAAAGGCCCAGAATTGATCACGATGATCGATTATTACCAAAAAAGCGGATGACACAATTGCCAAGGTTAGCACATGTTCGCTCATCGAGTGAATCCACTATCGAAATGTCACAGATAGCAAGCCTTTTGAAAGTATCGAATAGACGCAAATTGTCAATGGACTCAAACAAATCGGACTCGGATGACGTGGTCCGATGTTCGCAGAGTACCCGACCGCACTCAAAGCACCTGAAAAATCGCACGAGGTTGAAACTGGAGACTTTGCGCAAGTCGCGCATCGAACGAACCGCCGTCACCAACGATAAAGCACCCGAAGATAATGATTCATTCAAACTCCCCGAAAGTGGTACCGTCGATAGCATCCTTCCGAGTTCCGACGAAGAAAGCCCGCCCAAACGAAAAAAAATCGTCCTGCCTATCAATACAGTATCGGGAAATCGGACGAAAATACAAAAGCCAACGACATTGCGGCTACGCGAAACGGAAGTCGTGAATGTTGCTGCTACCTGGTCAAGATTCAATCAATTCAAACGTGATTTAGCCGATAAGATGGACGTCGCGTTGGCAGTTGCCTGTGAAACATTTCTCAATGGCGCCATCAGCATTGGCACTAAAATCATTGGTGTCACCTCCAGCGACGGTAGGAAGAAAGCACGGAACATCGCGAATTGCGTTTATGGTAATAAGAAGATTTTTGGCGTTGCTGTTTCGTGGGATGGAGCGGTCGCGTATTACATGTCCTTTGACAATACAAGAGGTAAGCGTAGGGAGATCTGATGTACCCCGAATCTCATTATCTCATACCTGTCAGAGTTTACCTCAATCACTAAACAAATAATATCATTATTGAGTAAATTATTGAATGAATTGATTCCAGTATTGAAAAAATGCTACTGCCATTCGTATTTTTGTCTCCCCGGTAGAATCGAAAGTACCCGTTAAAGAGAGACTGGCCCTTCTTGAGGATACTCTCAAATCTCGCAACCGGACAATTCGCTGTTTCTCAATCAAGGAAACATACAAAATTTTATACAATTGCTGTAGAGTCGCATCATTCTGCAAGTTTCTTGATCCGCTGATCGCCGCATGGTTACTGAACCCGGAACCTTCTGATCGAAGCTTCAACGCCCTTGTAAGAAAAATTGAAACATTCACTGAAGTCAAACTTTTTGTAGCTGCTTTTACGCGAGCCGAAAACTTGTCTCGTGAATTCAAGTTCTCCACTGGAAATTCTAGTCACTTAAAAATTTCAGCTTCTGACTGGTCATTTCAACTGTTACTTATCGGCAATGCAATAAAACCTCTAGCTGCCAAGTTAACTCAAAAGATACTAGAAATTCCATTGTACGTGCAGCAAAATGTAATTTGATCAATATCTGAGATGTTGTACGGGTTGGGACTTTGGATCTTTGAAATTGTACTACAGCCTCTCAATGGAAATTGGATCATTGGCAGATCACGGAACACATGAGCGAGGCCAAATTTATGATGGAACGCATCAGAATAAAGAGTGCAGTGACGAATGAAAGTAGAGTTGCCACCGAAGCAACTCTTACCTGGCATCTTGTCAATGTTCTCACTATGAAATTGGAAACGTACAGCTCTGCATTGCTGACAACCTTTCGTGGTAAGCTTGACTGCACAATGGCTGTTGCACCTCAACAATGGAAATTCTCTATCTGGAGATTCAATTTAAAATGAATACTTGAAAATGAAAAACTTCGAAACTTGCAGATATCGAGATGGAGACTGCCGTGTTACTGGCGCGTATGGAGCTAACAGGATTGGGCGTGAATCTCAAGTCTCTGCGAGAATTGGCGGATGTCATTCAACAGGAGATGTGCCAGCTGGAGAAGTCGGCATATACTTTGGCAGGAAGAAAATTCAATTTCTCGTCGTCCAAAAGCGTAGCCCAGGTTGTCTCTAATCTTTCATTAAATTGATAAGCTTGCGGTTTCGATGGCGCGTCTAATTTAAAATTTTCAATTCGACGCTCAGGTACTTGAACTGAATAAGGGAAAGAAAGTGTGCACCAACAAAGCTGTTTTGGAACACTGCGAAAATCCGATCGCTCGTCTCGTAATGTTATGGCGAAAATTGGGCGTGACACAGTCTAAGGTAAGCGGCAGTAATATACTCGCTGGCAACTTCGAAAAATCACGTCAAGAAGATTACTACATTTCTACCATCATCAGGTCGTCTTTCCATTGCTGCGTTTGGCAGAGTGCAATTCACGGATTCACGGCAATTGCGTCACCGATACCGTAACCGGACGAATTTTTATGCACGAGCCAAATTTGCAGAACGTCCCGCGAGACTTTTCCTTTCACGACGATAGCTTTCTGATGAGCGTCCGAACAGCGTTTGTACCTGCGCAAAATAATTTGATGCTCTCTGCTGATTATTGTCAACTGGAACTTCGGATATTGGCGCACTACTCGCGAGAGCCAAATCTGTGCCGAATTTTGCGCAAAGAGGGTGACGTGTTCAAAAATATTGCTGCGCGATGGTACAACTTAGCGGAGGATCAGGCAAGTTGCTTGTCCGTATCCAATCCCCATTACAGACAGTTAAGCCGTAAGGCCTCCCCTGGTTAATATTAAGAGGGAGTGGTACCTCATAACAGTTGATAGGGAAAAACAGGGTAGTAAGGTACTCACGGTTTTCCTCAACGATTCTTCATAATTCAACGAATTTTCACCAGGCAATGTCGAATTCGTAGACGAACGGCTGTATCCTCGTCAAATTTCTTGAATTGGTAAAACAAGAAAGTAGATTGTATTACCATGCTGAAGCCGTAATGTTACACGTGGTTTCGCCTCGGGTACCTTTCCATCCTAGAGTCTTCGTAAATAATAAGTGCGTCACATAATTATTTGATTTGATACTCTTATTAATATTAATCGCGTTTCTTTTTGTCACGTAGGTAAATGAAAATATGCGTCAGAGAACGAAGCAACTGTGCTACGGTATGATATACGGCATGGGCGTGAAGACCCTCGCCGAAAATCTCGGGGTCACCGAGCCTGAAGCCAAAGAGTTTTTGGAAACGTTCATGGGAGCTTATCCGGGGATTCGTCAATGGCTGGCGCGAGTTGTTGAGGAAGCTCGCACCCAAGGATTTGTTACAACGTTAATGGCGCGTCGACGATATCTTCCGGCACTCAGTAGTGAAGAACCCGCTGAAAAATGTAAGACAAATACATTTTTTTACAATCTTGTTTTATGGATAGCGTCAAGTGAAATTTTTAATCTCGCAGTTCAAGCCGAGAGGCAAGCGATCAACACCAAGATTCAAGGCTCCGCCGCTGATATCGCAAAAAAGGCGATGGTGAAAATCAACGAGCGAATGCGTCGAGAATTTCCGGACTCACCACTCGTACTCGCTGATTTACCGATCAAACGAAAATTGCGAAATAGCAGTCCGGAGAAATCGTCCAAGGGTGGTTTTTTCGTTCTCCAAATACATGACGAGTTACTGTACGAGGTGAGCAGCGATAGAGTTTTTAGTTGAACATGTTTCAGCATCACGGTATTTGGATTCGCTAAGAATCGAAAGCAAATTAATTTTTTTATTAGTTGTTCCTTTCCGTACATCTTTTCGGGCATTTAAGGCCCCTCTCTTTTCTGTTCCTCTGTATCCCTCTGATTTTGTTTCCTCTTGTTCCCCTCAATCCTTTTTCTTCCTCTTTCCGTCTGTCTTCCCCCACCTTGTGGCCGCAGTCGCCTATTCCCCTCTGTACTGTATTCTTCGTGCCATTTCTGGCACGGGCATAGGGAAACTGCGGAAAATCTATACCGGTACAGCCGGTCCCAAGTTCACGGACCAGTGCCAAAGCAAATTATTTTTACAAAAAAATTTCAGGTGAACGCGTCGGATGTGCAGCAGGTGGGGAGAATGATAAAGGAATCGATGGAACAATCGTACAAATTGAGGGTGCCTTTGCCCGTTAAACTTAAGGTTGGTCCTACTTGGGGAGATCTTACGGAAATGAAGTTTTAATCATTGTAGTTTAATGTCACAAGCTCGTAACAGCAATAGCGGTCAAAGTATTTCCATTAATTTCAGGAAGGAAGAACAATACGTATATTGTCAAAAATAATTGTAAATATTGTTATTCGAGAATTTTTTCTTGTATACACGGAAGATTTATTTATACTATTCGCAGTCGAATATCGAAAACTATTTTTTGTTTCGTATTCGCCGTCTTTTATACATCGTGAGAAAGTCATTATCGATTATTGAACAGTAAAAAAATGTATTTCAACTATCGTAATACTGAAATTACTATACTCTTTCGCGACAATCCCAGTAAGCTGTCAATGATAACGATATGATGGCGTGAACACTGCCTTCATTTAATGCCTGCACTAGCTGACTGGCAAGCATATTCAGGCATAAAATGAAGGGACCTTACAAACCATCCACATGAAACGATATTAAGGGCGGTCAGGGTGTTGCACTTATTAAAATAATGAACAATCATTTGTTTTTCTAACGTAAGTACATTAAATAAGGATGGAATTTGATCTTTCAACGAATTCTACAACACATATTGGCATAATGTCTTCTTTTCTAAGATTAGAAATTAAATTATGAAAAATCGTGAATTTAGCTGTTGTCAATGTTTTCCTGACATCAATTTCGCTTGCTGATCATAAAATTCCATGTGATCGGCGATGTTTCACAAAATATGAAAATACTCGCTCTAATTGTATTCCAAGTTACGAAATCGATATTCAGGAATGTATTAAAACTTCTGACGTAACAGAACCTGTGGAATGCTCGACTTATCTCAACGAAAGAATACGTCGTAAGGGGCGCCAACGTTTGAGCGTCGTAAGGGGCGCCAACGTTTGATTAAATTTCGTCACTGCTGTTTGTACAATTTGCTGAAAGGTTTCGTCCTCTGTGCTTGTAACTTCAAGATTGAGAAGATCGATGCGAGCCTTTTTTCCATCCACAGTTACGTAAAGTTTTTTACCCTTGAATATTTTCGGTACGGTGTTCTCGCCGAACATCTCTTATGTTACGTCCGCCGACAATATAACACAAATTAAATTTGGTTGTCGAATACCAGCTGCAAATTGTACACGATGAGCGACACACCCGAAATGCGTAAAGATAAAAACCTTCCACTCATAAAGATGAAACTTAGAAAGATTTGAATCAACAAGCGATCTCTCAAGAACGGAAAATATCAAAATCCTCTCTCCAAAAATATACACTCTTCGAGAAAATCCTTCGGGCCGAAAAGCCGATGCGGCCATAAAACTGAGTTGATATTTCCTATGCGCTCGCTCAGACCCAGGTCAACAAAGCCTATCTTGGGGTAAACGCGGCGACGCGAACGAGGCCCGTTTTCCTCCCCATGTTTTTCCAACGTTCGAAATAACGAGTCGCGCACCAATTTCAAAAAATCAGGATAAAGGCTATGAGAATCATAGACTGCAGCCAATCGTAGTTCCAGAAGATATCGCTCCTTCCCTAATCGACCAATGACATACTCCATTTCCCCTTTTATACATTTCCCACCAATCCAAAAATTATCCACCATGGAAACGCGTTTTTCCAAAGACATCTTCTCCCACTATTCCAATATCCAAATATCCAAGAAGCTTATATAGAAAATTGTTTAAGTCAGTTCTCCCAACTACTCCACCGGAGCAAGTGCTCCCAATTTTACCATCGGAGGAAAGTCTCCCATCAGCTATAATCGGAATAACTTCTCTTCTGTCTCCTGACAGTAACCGCGAACTTCTCTGCAACTTTGTAAAGATTGTAAGACCTCGAATAGCGCGATCCTTTAGAAAAATTTCGTATCCTCGTGGACGCGCCCGTTTCAATTGCATAACAATCAAGTTCAAAACATTGTGTTAACTTGCGTCACTGTAACACATCGACTTCGTCCGGTAATCGAGCGTACCGATAAGCGAACGAACCGGCCTACCTACGAGAGGCCCCGCACCGATTCCTTGCAAACACCATCTACGGCATACCAGTAAATGTAAGCTATTGTCGTCATTATTTTTATTTGGATTAACCTAATTGTTTAATCGAATAAACAACTTGTAAATAGCAACTTGATCACCTTAGGATCACTTTTGCACTCCTATCTCTGCAGGCACTTCCCCTTCTTGCACCCTCATCCCGAGCTATTGCGCTAGGCGTAGGCTAGAAAGAGGGAACCTCGAAAAATATATGCCCACGTCCCCTCAGGACGTGACACTTGGAGCATTTCTATGAGGCACTCCTTGAAATGCATTCGATCCATTTTGGTGGGTGCGAGCATAATTTTAGATGACCGTTCCATCATTTCGGCTTGCAGCAATGCGGTGAGAACGGAATCGGCATACATATCGTTAACAGGTATCGCGATCCGTTCCATCGTTACGTCGACGTTCTTGAAAACGCGTACCTTCTTGTCATCGATGACATCCAAATTGCCGGCAATTTGGGTCAACAGATGCTGGAGAACGGGCAATGAAGCTGAAACGTAAGTGCTCTGTAATCGCACCACTTGACTCATGCTCATATCGGTGTATTTAGAAAGATCGCTGGGTGCGAGAAGATGATAATTAAAGTTCCTCTTCACCAGAACACCTTGCTACTGTCCTGGTTTTGGCGCATCCATAGCGAGAGTCCATTACTTTGGCGGTCTTTTCACCACGGCAATAAAGTTCCACGGCCAAGGTATTCCGTGGATTGTGTATCTCCATTATGGTATTCGGATTACCTTCGTATTTGCGTTAAGGCAGGATTCTACTTAGAAACTTTGAAAAAAAATTTCTTTTTTCCATTTTTCGAAAGTAAATATGTTCAAGAATGTTCGGTCAAAATTTTATAAAGTTCCAAGTAGTCTAACTATCCTTTTTCGCCTTTCGAACGCACCTACCTGTGCGCGCGGTTGTGACCCGCCCGGCGCGCGGCCCGTATCAGCCGTCTACCTGGCTTTGTTCGCTAAGACAGATGTTCCCCTATCGTAAACCGTTATACCTATATATGCTTATTAACCAAAGTACATACCTTTGCTTCTCTATATTACCCTTCCTTTATAATTTTCCCTTCGTTTTATAATTCCGGAGTGGACAATCATTCGTGATTTGGGGTTTGAACGTGAAGCGTTTATCTGTTCGCAATGAATACGAAGAAAGTGTATCGTGCACAGAAAAGTTCCATCTAGAACTAGAAAACGTTATTTTCACGGAAACAGATTTACTGACGAAGGAAGTACGAGCAACACCGGCTATTACCACAAAATATACGTACTGTTAAGACGGCTGGTGCAAGTATAAGAAGGCCGATCAAACAACGCTTTAAAAAATTATAAACATCCTCCAGCTCTTGCTAGCGACGTACAAGAGGTGCTGAAGCCGATCTACGAAGATCTAACAAAAACGGATATATTGCAGAGATGTTTGGGTGGAAACACTTAAGATAACAACGAATGTTTCAATTCTACAGTTTGGGCTATAGCACCGAAACATGTATTTAATGGCAAAAAAATCGTCAAAATTGCGTGCCTCACTGCTGCCTGCGTTCTTAATGAACGATTTAGCCCAGTTTTAAAAATAATGGAAGTCATGGGCATTACAATCGGCCCAACCGTCATACAGTTCACCACTATGCGCGACCAACATCGCATTGTTCGAGCGAACCGCCACTCGACTGCGGCTTCTAAGGAGGGCAGAATTAAAAAAAAAAGGCTAAATTGGATGAAAACACCCATCTGGAACACGTCGAAGGCATATTATTACTAAAATTTTTTTATTGTACTTAAAGAGTGTATTTATTGAACAGTTTAAACCCCATATGGATATCTTTAATAGTATTCTCATAAAAAATTCACGAAAATAGCGTTTTTTTCATCGTTTCAAAGTAGAATTCTGCCTTAAAGCGCGGCTTTCAAACGACCCGTCTCGTTTTGCTTGCCGTGTACAAGAACAACATGAGATGACTTTAGAATTCTTATGAGCTTGGCGGTCTGTTGATATATAATTGACGGACATTTTGAAGGGTAACTGTTGTCCGCTCATTGTTATGATTTCCTCTGGCTCGGAGAGCATGGTTTTCGCTAGTGTACCCTCGAAGCAATAGCCCGCAATTATAACACCGTTCTTTGAGACCGTTCACCAGGATTGAAAGAATTGGTGCGACAAACCACTTTGCAACATACCCGACATTGCCATCAACTACGCAAGGATCTATATCCTCGAAATAATCGATACCCTTGAAATGTAAGATGTGTTTGAACACGAAAGGATTATTGATCGCTATCTGTCTCCGTATCTTGTCGCTCATTGCGTTTACGTATGTCTGATAAACGGCCATACATTTCTTGGCTAATGACAAGGCGTAATTAATCGGTATCTCGTGTAATTCTGGATGTTGGCTCCAGTACTCATCCACTATAAGTAACAATTCTTGCGCTCGGCCCAACGCGAAAATTGGGATGAGGCATCTTCGTTCTGAAAAAGAAGAAGACAGGAATGGATGATAATATAATGATCATAGTATTGACAATATTATTCGTAATAAACTAATTTGGTAGCAAACATAAATAATATTAATCTTGAAGTGACATCAATTGATTATAGTAATATAGCTGCTATAGCGTGAATAACCAATCACGACTCTGCACTTTGGACCCGTATTACGACATCCGTATTATGCGTTCGGATAATGTCGTGACCCACTACCAAACGCCCGGGACGTCTTCTTCTTCTTCTTTTCCTTTAGGGCTGGCTGGGGTTTACGCTCTAAAGCGGAATGACCATACGGCCAAGTCATTGGCGGATGGGGTGGTCGACGGGTACTATGTGTATCTAAAAGTTAAACGAACACAGGCCTGCGCCCAGCGCGCGCGCCACCCGCGCAAGAGTTGACAAGTGGTAGGCACCCGCGTCGAGCCCGACGTGATTGGCTAAGGAATGGCGATGTAACGCCGGCGCGGGAACTATGATATATATATATATATATATATATATATATATATATATATATATATAATTTTAGTATATATATATATATTATATATATATTATAATTTTAATATATATATATATATTTTATAATTTTATATATATATATATATATATGAGAACGAGGTGGCAACAAACTCACAGAAAATTCTGCGTATTTTTCAAGAATAACGGTGAATGTCTTAGCAAGCAGGTATGTTTTGCCGCACCTACAGACACTGTAGTAACAGGCCCGGGTAATACGGGCGGCCGCCCGTCCTTTCAGTTTAGAATGTCCAGTGAAAGATCTAAACGCAGGAAGACCCAAGATATTCGTACATCGTTCAACTCGGTCGAGTTAGCATACGCTACTCAGATGAGCCTTCGCTCTTCAGGACAATCCGACGCCGCAAAAGTTATTAAGGACATAACAATGACGATTCCTTTAAGAGCTTCCAAGTATCGTAAAGCTTACTCAGCAACGGATGAAATTACTTTATCCGAAGAGCACTTTCCGCTATGATTGAATATAAATTCTCCAAGAGTACTTACCAGGGAATGAGAAGATTAGGGAAGGAAAATAACTGTAAGCTGTATCCGTCTTAC
>JAPYZI010003296.1:0-19327 GCA_030523105.1 Ophioninae sp. A BG-2022a | reverse complement strand
AAAAAAAAAAAAAAAAAAAAAACGTTGGTTATTTGAGCTATTAATTTAGAGGACGGACGTCGATTGGAAAAACGTTTTTTTTTTTTTTTTGCTCGACCGGATATTCCCTATCGCAGATGAAATATCGATATACGGTGATGTAGTTTCGTGAACGATACGAGAGAACGTCGTTCCGAATGAAATTGTACATATAGCGATGAAATGAAATAAAAAAAAAAAATAATAAAAAAATTTTTAAAAAACGTTGACGCGTCGATCGATGAATTGCGATCGATGAATTGGTTGATTCAGGCCAATGAGAAGGTACCAGCTACTAACCCAAACAAACCCAAACAAACCTAAACATCGAGAAAATGAGAGAAAAAAAAAAAAAAACGTTGATCCGACGTATCGATCGAGCGACCGGTTGATTCATTGGAGTCTACTGGTTAGTCGACTGATCTTTCTTCCAATGATGTATCCACCAAGAGCCGAGCCCATTTTCGGTTCAATTCCGGCTGGAATTTCATCATTCGCGACCGGAACTCGTCAACAAAGAAAACAAAGCTAATTTCCGGTGAACGTCCGGAACCGATTCCGTTCTCACGTTCAAATAGAATAATCGGGAACCCCCGTCACAAAGAACACCGAACTTGGCCACATTTTTGCTTTCAACGTTCGATCAACCGTTGAAACGCTCTTTCAACGAAAATGAAACGCGAACTCATCGGGCCTCTGCCGTTACGTGGAAAAGAGGTTGGTCCGTATCACGGTTCAATTCATAATAAAACCGTGATCACTTTCCCCAACGGTCACGAATCACTTGGCCAACGTCCGCCACGTGTCATCGCGTAACCCTCGTCGGATCGGCTCGTCCGGACTTTCCGCGGCGCGCGGGGGGGGGGGGGGGGGGGGGGGGGGGGGGGGGGGGGGGGGGGTGAAGTCGAAGGCACGCAACTTGAATCCCCGATGACTGAAAAAAAACGTGGAACTTTCGGCGAGGCATTCGTCAGCTGATTTTAATTCCGGTTACGATTCTCAGCCAATTTTCAGTTGGCAATTCAGCTGGCATAATCAAACCCAAACAAAGAACCAGGCAAAATCAAACAAGCAAACAAACCCAAACAAGCAAAAAAATCCAAACAAACGAGGCAGCAAACCCAAACAATTATGATAAAAAAAAAAAAAAAAAAGGACACCAAGAAGCAAGACTCGCACGAGTTTCTTCTTCTTTTTTTTTTTTTCTCACGGCTCCATTGACAATGATGAGTACTCAATTAAAAAGGCTGAGCGATCGAGCGATTTCTCTTTAAACTCGCATCGTCATATTTTTCCCCACAAATTTTCCTAATTGATTATCACGAATTAAACGGCCAATTATATTAATTACGAAACGAGGAAATGACATGTTTTTACTTTTTTAAGCTTGATTTTTCTTCGTTTTATTTTATTCATTTGATTTAAAAATGATAACCCAAACAGACCCAAACAAAAAATAAATAACTTTCTTTGATTTACGTAATGAAATTTCAACGTTCGTTTGGAGTTTGTTTCGATCAAGAAACGATCGCGTTACGTAATTAATCTTTGAACGTTATTCGTGTTTTTTGTTCGTTTCGATCGAGACGTGAAAATCGACGAGGGGAAAAAAACGCCATAATCGAGGAAACGATTCGTTATTTCGCTACATAAAGCGAATACGTGAGGAGGTCTCGGTGATGAACTTACGGCGTTGATGGACGCGGCGAGTTCCCACCCGCCGAGTTTAACGGTACCGCAGGTAGCGAGGTAAACGCAGTGCGAGCTTATCGCTCCGTGTACGTAGCCTCGCATGTGAGCGTGCTTGAGGGCACCCGCGAGATTTCCGGCGCACCTTGCTACACCCTGCACCGAGACGCGTTCGCCCTGCTCGTGGATGAAATTATAGAGAGTGCAATCGACCGGCTCGAATATCCCTACGAGGCCGTGATCCTCCGTTTGCGTTGTTCCCATTAGCAATAAAATGTTCGGATGTCGAATTTCCCTGAAATTTTACAATATTCATGAGAAACAAACCCAAACAAACCCAAATAACCCCGAATAAACCCAAACAAACCCAAACAAACCCAAACGAATCCAAACGAATCCAAACAAACCCAAACAAACCCAAACAAACACAAACAAACCCAAATAAACCCAAACAATCCTAAATAAACCCAAACAAACCCAAACAACAACAAACATAATAATAATGATACCAACAATAGTAACAATAACAAAAGCAGCAGCAATAACAATAATAATAGTAATAATAACAATCATGATAATAGAAATAACAATAATGAGGATTAAACATGTCGTTATTATTCTCATTATTGTTATTTGTATTATTATGGTTGGGTTTGTTACTATTACTGTTGTTGTTTGGGTTTGTTTGGGTTTGTTGTTATCGTTATAAACAATTTGAGGGTGAAAGTAGTGTAAAATATCGGTAAATTTTTTAAAGAATGCATTTTCTAAAATGCATCTTTATTGCAAGCGTTAAAAGAATATTTATGTTTTTTTTTCCATTTATCGTTGTTTTTTTTCGTTATTTTTTTCAATTAGTAGTTCAAACTTTGATATATATTCGTTTTTTTAGCGAATGAAAAAACGAATATATATATTCTGTTGCGTAGTTCAAATATGAATGTTAACGAAGAAGGGGAACAAAGATGGCGGATAATCGAACGAAACTAACGTCAAGACTTCGAGATCCGCTTTGACGGCGTCACGACAATCGGGATGAGTATGTCTTCTCAGAGAGACTCTGGTGCTCTGCCACTCGGCGAACATAAGTTCCATGTAACGATCCTCGGTACCGGCGATCCATCCGATCTCGAAAATGTCGGAGGCCTGCACGTGAGGCACACCGGGCAACCCCAACTGATCGGGCTTCTCGTTCCTCCTCTTCTTGTCGACATTTTCGTTTTTCGTTTTTATGAAGAAATCGAGTCTCTCCTTGTCAGGACTATTGGTCGCGATAATGCAGCCGTTAGAATCGATCGGATTGCTCCTCCGACGATCGATGAACGCTTGAAGGGCGTTTCTGTAAGCTTCACTGAACGAGAGAAAAATTAGCCATTTTTTACGACCCTGCACTAACGACTTTCGACGCGAATTGCTCTTAAAGTCCCGAAAAAAGGGAGGGGGAATATTCAGATTTGTTAGTGCCAAATTCCGCCACCGGCGACGCTAGTTGTGCTGTGAGAAATTTGTCCAAGCGTATACACAAGGGTGGCCGAGAATTCCACCGGTTACTTGAAAGGATTCGGCATAGAGATCATTTGAATAATTTTAAAAGTCAATAAAATAATTTTAGAGGTTATTTCAATAATTCAAGAGGTTGTTTATAGCATGACTCCTACCAGGAGACACAAATAAATAGCTGGTAATTTGACTTATAATCAGCGCTACCTGCCGGCAAAAAATAGGACTAAAAAAGTCCCTAGGTAAAATGTCGATTCTCAAACAGGTGACGTACGCGTCGCATGCCCGGTTTCTCAACAATTACGCTTCAAAAACGTCCATCTTTATAATTTAGTATGCGTCGATTCGTGTGAGTGTTAACAGCGTTTGTTTGTTCGCTCTAAATATGTCAAGTTGCGAGCTTGTGCATTGACGGACACAACGTGTGGCCTTCAGTTTTGAAACATGCTGCAGAAGCTCAATGTTTGCTTCCCGAAGGTTAGATTGAGCGTGTTTCATCATCAAAGAGTGAAGATTGAGCGAAATATGAGAGAACGATGAAAGCCATCGAAAAAAAAATCGGAGCTATTGAAACGTAAGTATTTTTTGGTTAAATTATGCACAAATGGGGACGCAATTGCCAAAAGCGTAAAATAGAGTCGAGCAAAAGATTTTTTTTTCGACATCTCCATTTTTGTCAATCCGAAAAGGAATTTACATTTGTTTCGGAGCTTTTACTTTTTTTTCGGCTTGTATAATTGAATAAACGAAATAAATCTCGCAAGGTTTTTAACTTTACCCCGGATCGTCCTTCGAGTCGATCAAAATTGCCGCGGACGCGGAAACTCTGCGTTTGCTCGGCGCCATTTTGTCCAACAATTAAAACGAATTCTCGATTAATTATCAAAGCGTAATACTGAACGCATTTCGCAGCGTGCTAACTCTGCAACGCTTTTTCGCGACACTAACGCCATCTAACGATCGCAGGCAGGTTTTAGTGCGGCCGCGGCGCCTCCGCGGTCACGTGACTCGGGAGGTTATGCGTCGTTTGTTTTTCGTATTCTCGTCAGTTTTCGCGGATGGGTGCGTTCTCGTGGTTGTTTGTGTCCAAAAATTGCGTTTTCCGAAAAATATCAGATTTGTGTTTAGAATTCAGGGTTTTTTTATTCCCAAAGCGCGTCGCCTCAACATGGCTTTTGGTACGCGCGTCGTCCTCGCGATTTCAACGACAACTGAACGACAGCTCGTCGCTGAATTATGCCGCGGGTCCAAACGTGAATTCTCAGGTGCGTAATTTTTGTAACGTCGACGTTTGCACGAACGATTCGCGAGATCGTACGAAGGACGGAATAAATTCGGCTGTGCTATCGGTTTACACTTTTTTGCGGTTAATTTTTCATTTCGCGCGAATTTGTAAAGATTGTACGTGGCGGCACGTTCCGCTGCAGCCTTGCGAGAAACAAAGATACGACGAGTCGGCCATGTTTGCTTTAGACATCTTCAACGACGCGATTGGTCACTCTAGTGCGATTACGTAATACTTTACGATCGTTTCGTTGACGAGAATTTATTCGTAATTTACGAGTTTTTAATCGAAAAAAAAAAGTGTAATCCAAAAAGTGATTTTTTTAATTCATCGTAGAAATTGATTAACGTGCCTCTAATATTTCATAATTGAATTAAATCGTAAGATTTCGAGAAACCGTTGAAGCCATATTTCTCGCGGTCGCTAAACGGCAGCCATTTTCTAATTTTCATCCCACGTATATATAGTTATATATATATGTGTGCATAAAATAGAGTTTTATTCGTCGCGGGCTTGTGTACACTTACTTATTCAGCCCACTGATTTTGGGGGTCAAGCTTCGCCGGTCGCGGTCTCGCTGCACAATGTCCCTGCGTAAACAAACAACAGATGGTGAGTAACAATGGGAGTGAGCCGCTGTGTTTACGCTGTGAGGTGAAGGATTGGGTAAAAAGGAAAAAAGAATAGACCGATGAATAATGAAACGTGGAACCGACATCGGGACTCTGTATCTCGATGTGGGTTAGTTCACGGCTCGCGGGTCACACGGAAGTGATCGTTCCGAGTGCGTCTCTCATTCTTTTTTTTATATGTGAGAAACAAAGTATTTTTAAAAAGTGAAAAGATTTATGGGACATTTGCCGACCTAAACAATTTAAATAATTGTATTTTAAATAATTTTTTGATCGACGATAAGCTTGAAAATGATTTGTTTAATTATTAAAGAATAATTAATATCCGTATAATTGTGGAATAAGTGCATAAATTCAATTACACTGATAACTAATAAATTGATTTGTTTATTATAAATAATAAAATAAATAATAAATAAATAATGAATAAATTATTCACGTTTATTCAAATTCTTGCATTAATAGCAAATTCATTCCATTATACGAATGGTTTTAATTAAAGAGAAAAAAAAGGTGTATACATTCAGCAAACAAGCGTATCCGAATTTCGTTTCCCATACATAAAAACACAAAGGATGAAGCTGTACTCGGGTCGACTTCCGGTCGATCGTAGTGACGTAACATCCGCGGGGTATTATCCATTTCCGCCGCGCGCGGCGCTTCTCGCGAGTGTCTTTTTTTTTCTCTATCTTCCGCGCACGCGCGTAATCCGCGACAGGACGCGGCGAGTCCGGGGTAAAAAAAATTGTTAACGTGCGTGTCTCGAGAACAAGGTCAGTCGCGAAGAGAAAAAAAATAAATAAATCGGACCATGGGAGCAAAGATTCGTGTTGAAGAGTAATCTCCCTCGGTCGATCTTGGCGGTGCGCGCGTCGACATAATAAATCGTAATTAGGCTGCTTAGAAAGCGTGCAACGAGTTTGCTTCTTTTGTCATAAGTCCATTGTCTAAGATGATCGTGATTTCGCCGCCATCTTGGTTTAACGTACTTTTCGCGTCTCTCGACTGTGTTTGTGGGTTTGTGTGTTTTTCGTTTCTTTTTTCTTTTTTCTTTTCTTTTCAGCGCGAACCGTTGCGCGATCTCTTGTGCAAACAAGCGACACATAACCTTATTATCGTTTCAGATTCGCGCCTCGGTTTTTTTCCTCGCGTTCAATGTTCCGTGAAACGTTGCCTATTTTTCACCCAAGCCTGGCACCGCCGATAAATTTCGCTTCGTCCGCGGGATGACGACGAAAAAACAACTTTTTTAAGTGAAAAATTACGAGAGGAAAGCGAACAATCGGATCATCGCTGTAATGGCGGGCATTCGGCGAAGTTGCGCGTCCGTGTTGTGTTGTGTCATGGCGATTGGAAAACAACGACTTGGAAGTTGACGAGCTTCGGTGGTTCTTCGCGTGCCGCGCGGACCAGACATTTTTGCAATGAGGAAACGGACCGATTTCGAGATCGACTGGGATCGTCGAGGCGGATCACGCGGACGCGACCTGTTGCATCAGCCATGTGAGTTTTTACTTCATTTATTCCCGATTTTTGGGATTGCCTTTATTTTTTAGGATTGTGTGCGTTTCTTCCGGTTTATGTCGTTTTTTCTGGCTTCTTTACGTTTTTTTAGGTTTGTTTAGGTTTGTTTAGGTTCGCTTATGTATATTTCGATTTGTTTGGGTTCGCTTAGGTTCGCTTAGGTTCGTTTCGGTATGTTTGGGTTTTTTGGATTTATTTCCATTTGTTCGATCTACGCTTACTTTTCTTTGGGTTCGTTCGGGTTTACTTAGGACTACTCCGCCCTCGTTAATTCCATTTTATTATGAAGAGGCGTTTTCGTGATATTGAATAAATTAAACAAACGAACAGCATTGAAACGAGAGATAAAGTAACCAAAATCTCTTTACTTCGCTTAAAAAGTAATCGAGACAAATTAGAAATGAACATTGAAAGCGGAAAATTTTGGGAAATATTGAAAAGAAGAAATGATCTATATTTGAACGTCTTTTGAAATATTAAAAAGACATTAAAATATAGATGAGAATTATAAAAAGAAGCAAATTCATTTTGCTTTTTTTTCTAATTTGATAAATGAATTTATTTCTATTAACCAAAACTACGACAAATTAATAAAACCAGAAAATACTGAAAGTAAACTTATAGAGGAAAAAGCGAGAGAATCTCTAGCTAATTCAAAAACGTTTGAATTCCATAAAACTTGGAATTTCTTCCAAGGGGAAAACGATAAGGAGAGTCGCAGTCAATTAATTTTCGCACGAGCCTTTCGATTCGGACGGTATAAATAAATACGCAAACGAACGATCCTACGGGAGCTTTAGAGAAACGTAACTCTCTCTTCTCCGCGACCGGGATCCTGCACGGGAAAGCTCAATTAACGTTAATCAGACGCTGATCGTCATTTGCGACGTGTAATTAAAAGTCCCTGGAGAAGATTAAGAGTCCGCTTTACTTGCGTCTAACAAATTAAACGATATACTAACCGAGACGTTAAGAGAGAGCGAGAGCGAAAAAGAGACGACGATAGATTTTATTATGCCGCAGTAAAAATCCTTTTCGGTAATTTAAGATAAAACAAAATATTGAAGAAAATGAGAATATAAAATTGATCAAAAAAATTACTTGTTAATAATAAAGCTGAAATAATAAATAAAAGCTAAAGTGTTTGAAATATATTGTAAGAGCAGAAAATTGACTGAGAAAGCATTAAGCGATAAATTAAAAATAAAATTAAAAATTAAGTGAAAACTCAAAATGGTGATGGAGATTAAGGAATAATGAGAGATAGCAGCAGAAAAAAAAAAGAAAAAGTGAGTGAAAAATACAAGATTGTACATTGGAATTCATCGATGAAAAAATAATTAAAGAATTAATTTCAAATAAATTGAAAAATCGTTGTAAAATCGACAAAAAAAATGTGCAAGTATCAGTGTGTACTTAACGTCTTCAAGTTTTCCAAATTTTTCCAAAAATAGTAAAGATACAAATTTAAAATAATGGAATAATTGCAAAAAACTGAGAAATATTAGTTAAACGCTTTTTTATTGAATATTCCAAAAAGTAGAAGTTTCCTAAATCATTTTATTTGTCGATTAAAAAAAAATAAAGCGTTCTGCGGTGATGAACTTGTTGAATCTTCGATCAATTTAATAAATTTAATCAACTGACTCTTCAGCCCAGTAGAATGAGGATTTTCCAGAGATACACCGGATTCGTCGAGTCGTCAAGTTTAATCGTAAACTTCCCACGGTGCAACAGGAGGATTTCGTTCAGACCGGAGAATGGAAGGATCGTTCCTAACAAAGAGATAGAGGAAATAGGAACAAGGCAACTTCCGAAAACCCCAACGGGAGCGTGAATATTTCGCCACGAAAATGGAACTCTTTGGAACAATTCGATTTTCGGTCGTCCACGGAACGGGAGAAAGTAGCCTCGGGTATTAATTGCTCAGTGGTAACAACGATAATCCGGCAACAATCACAGAGTTCGTCGCAGGAAGAAGGAAAAGGTCTCGAGCCTATTTCGAACCCGGATTAACACAGTGGTGCAAATTGCAAATATTTATGACACGGTGATTGGTTCGATCGAGTAAATAAGAATCGTACGTTTTTAGTCTCACAAATAGATAATTCCACAATTAAATGACATTTGAAAATATTTATTCATGGTTTTCAATAATTATGGAAGAGATGTTGAAAATTAGATCAAATTACAATTTGAAACTAAACCCAAACAAATATTTCTTCAATTTGGAAATTAAATTTATAAATTCAATTTAGAAGAGGCTTCTTTTCTGGCACTTTCAAAACTTAACGAAATTCGGGGAAAGCAAAAATTCTACCTGTATTACATTGTAACATCAGCGAGATTAACCGAGCAACGACCGTTTCGAGAATCCGTTCTCTCCGTCGGTTTTACCCCCGCGTTTTTATTGGCGTATAGTTACGCCGCTGCGACACTTCTCCCCCTCTTTTTTTCGGGCTATTTGCCGGTTTTGAGATATTCGGGGATCAACCGCGAACCGTTTAACAACCTTTTATTTTTCGGACATTTATTGGGGTTTCTTTTTCTTTCGACGATGAGTTTCGAAGAATTTCTATGAGAATTTGAACAATTTTCGCTTATATTTTAAAATATTATTTTGAAAATAATGAGAAATTTGGATTTTCTTTTAATTATTATTTAAAGGTGAATTTAAACGAGAGAAATGCAAACGTTTGACACTAGAATTTGGTCGGGAAAGATAATATTAGCGAACGTAATTCGTATTCGAGAGACGTTTTATCAAATGACGCGTATCAGCGATATCGATAAGAAGTCAAAGGCGACGCTTGTATCGCACTTGCGTTTGTTGATACACGCTATTCAATGTACGTTCTCGTTGATACTTTTTACGGTTAAAAACATTCATCCGCGATCTCGAGCATTTTTCGATTAAATGTCAAAAAATAATTTAATTAAAAAAGTCGAATAAAAAAAATGACTCGTGTAAATAAATAAATCAATCTATAAGCAAAAAATCCATCAAGCCGTTTTTTAAAAAGTATTAATTTATTAAATAAGTAATAAGTCTATTAGGTAAATTTAATTAATTTAATTAATTAGTTTAATTAAATAAATATACCATATTTATTATTAATTATTACTTTATTTAATATTTCAATAATAAAGTATTTGTAAACATATATTTAAAATTATTAACTGAACGTTTCTGAAAAATTATATAAATATAATAATTAAATACGAGGAAATAGGGAGTTATAAAAAATCCGATTAACGAATCAGAAAATTCTGGAGTTACCTAAACAAACGACAGGAGCTTGGCGGTCGTCGAACGTTATTTTCTATCAAGGTGTTCGACAAATTTCGTATCGTTTCGATATTTAGGAAAGGCATTGGCACTTTTCGTGTTAAAAAAAAATTAATTCTTCGTTCAGAACGCGCACGCGGCTCGATAAGAAATTCTTTTTTTCGGGAAAGAATAAGTATTTAAAAAATAGCGAATCGTTAGTACGATAGTAATTCCGGCGACGCGACTTCGTTTAGCGGTTTTCGATCGCACACCGACGCGATTACTCCGACGTGTATATCACGATTTACCGAGCCAAACGCGAGTTGGATATTCAATTCCACATTTTTTTTTCTCTCTCTCTCTCTCGTACTTTCGGCCTCGCAAACTTCGACCAACCGAAGAGTCACAGTCGAAAACAAACCGGGCTAAAATGTCGCCGAACGTTGACAAACCCAACTCAAACTCAGATTTACTCAAACTCAAATTTCGTTTCACGAATCGAGGGAAAGAGAAGAATATAAAATGACGAAATAATGCATCGTTGATGTAAAAACGTTACGTCTCCATTTTTCGTTTATCATCGCTACACTTTTTTTTTCTTACAATTTTTCGTTTGTTTGGGTTGGCGGACGAACCCAAAATTTTGTATTTTCAGTTTTATTTCATTGCATTTTTTTTCAAAATTCCATTTTTGTTAATTTTTAAATGATGAATTTCGATGGCCAATTTATTTAAAAAATTCTTTCGGTTCCTCGGAGTGTTGGGTTGGTTTGGGTTGGCGAGCAAAAAAAAAAAAACGTTTTCATTGTATCCGGTTCAAAAAAGGGAACGAAAAAGATTGGTTGCACTGAAATTGGTTTACGTCAATTCGAAGTCGATGAAATTGAAATTTGAAAAATAACGAGAAGAGTAGAACAAGAAAAAAAAAAATTACGAATAATTCGATGGTTGGAACTTACTTTCGGAGCCACTTGAACACCCCCATGACCCCCATCGTGCACTCGTAAAAACGACGTATAACACTCGCGTTAATTTTCACCACGTGGACGAGGAGTACCGGCAAAATGAGAAAAACGGTGAGAAACGTTCGCGCAACGAGGCTCGCGGTGCTCGGAGCGCTAATGACACCGGCAGGTTTTCTCGTGCCCCGGAGAACCGTCGTGGCTTTGCGGGATGAACAATCCTTCCCCCCACCCCTTTCTCTCGACCTGCAATCGTTCTTCCGATTCGAGTCGACCATTTTCCACAATTTGTACACGGATCTACACAAATTCGTACTTTCTTCGACAATTTTCAAATTTTCTCTTTTGAGGATTTCTCGCTGACTCAATTATAGTTTATGTTCGAACGAGTTTTCGATCTTCCAAATTGGGGATCTTCGATATTCAATTGCTTGAGCTTTCTTTTTCTTCCGAACTTTCTGAGGTTTTGGTTTTCGTCGTTTTTGGATTAATTGGATTATTAAAAATTCGATTAACTTGCGATACTGCTTTCGTATTTTCGTTTAAATATTTGATATTTATTTTTACGTTTTTAGAAAGATTTTCTTTTGCAGTACGATTTCAATTTTTTTTTAAATCGTTCATTCACAACGGTTTAATTCATTTTATGAATTTAGTTAATGTATAAAAACTCATTTATTCATTTATTAAATTTGGTTTATTTGGGTTTTAGGTAGGGTTAGGTAATTTAGTTTAGAAAAATTAGAAAAATGTTATACATTTTGTTATTCACGTTTCTTTTCTCGAACTTATTTACGATAACTTGAGCAAAACGATTCGTTTTTTTGTCATTAACACCGTTTAATTCATTTACGTTTTTTTTTTTTGTTCGTCTTCACTGGTTTTCGTATTTTTCCCTCCCGATTTTCTTTTTCTTCTTTTTTTTTTTCGCTTCAATTGTTCAACTTCGATTTCATTTTCCGATCCGATTTTCGATCGACGTGTACGATTCGACCAGTTAATTCGATTTGTCACGTTCGAACTGACGCGAAGTGGATCATCAAAAAAAAAAAAAAGAAAGAAAAAGGAAACGGTACATTTCGCTACTGTTTGGATCAATATCGACCTTGGCTCGATATCCTCGATCGTAAATTTTAATACCAAAGGAACTTACCGGGCAAACAAATTTGGCGGTATTTTCGAACCTTCGATATTTTCTCGATTATCGATGACGCGATTTTTTAAATTAATAATAAACAATAATCGAAATAACGACAAAAAAAAATTCACTTTATCAGTTTGTAATCAACTCGAGTTATTAAAATGTATTAAAAAAATATTATGTATAATCAAATAATAACTGAACTTCATTATTTTATTAAAATTAATTGCGTTAACTATAAATAGTTGATTTAATGAATGATTCATTATATTATGAATGATTTATTTATTATTGTAATGATATTATATCAAGTGCATCGATACGATTAATAATAATTAATAACAAAAAATTAATCATTACAATGATTAATTTAAATAAAAATTAATTGATGAATTTTAAATGAATAAACTGGTTAATAAAGAAAGTTGGAATTTTTACGAACACCGTCAACATTCGAAACTCCTCGGAGACGCGTAAACGCCGGTGGTCATTGACGTAATAATTCCCACGGGATTCCAGCGAGATCGCTTAGAATTCCTCGTTTGATCGTCTTCGTTACAATCGTCCGGACAAATCCTTTCCGCCGTCGTGTTTCAGCCAGCCAATCTCCGACGACTATTTTAGACGAGAAAAAAGAACGAAATCTCCATTGTCTCAATTCCGGCAAAACGAATTTTGGAGTGTTTCGATGAACCGAAGAAAAAAAGAGAAAAAAAGAAGAATCGGAGATGACGATTTTCCATTGCATATTCCAACGACGCATCAGCGTCGTAAATTGGTGTCGTCTTCGTGAGGAGCCACCGGGAGTTCGTATCCAACGTCCGCCAAAGAGGACGACAACGATGATGAGTTTATCGGGCGGCGTGCGTCTTTAATCGTCCCGACGTCCCGACGAGACTTGAATCAGCGCGACCAGCGCGATAAACGGAATGCCAATTACCAACAATTGCGAAAAGCACGAATCGGTGCGTTGACTCGTTGTCATTTTTATTTCCCTCCCACCCTACCATCCATTTCTACCCAATAATGATAATAACGATCGTAATAATGGAATTTCGTGAACACCAACAATAACAACAGGGATGAAAGTGATGCAACTAATTAAGACTTCGGCAAGATCCATTTGTAACCAGTTTATTAGAGTATTCTACTTGACACACGTCCATAAAATATTCATAGGAACCGTCTAAAAGACGAGAATTGTGAAAGAACAGTGAAAATAATAATAATATTAATAATAATAAATATTAATAATACTAACGGTTACAATAATAATAAAAAAACGGGAAAATTAATAATAATTGGTTTTAAATTATTCGTAAATTAATTAAACTACGCAGAAATTGAGTAATCATCGATTAATCGCAAATAAATCATTCAGTTCTTTTATTTCTTGCATTCAGAATTTTTCATTTTTATTTTTATTCCCTTTTATTATTTTTTATCATTTATTTCTTTTTAATTTCAAATCACATTTTTTAATCCTATTTTCGAAGTAACGCGAAGTAACTGCCATCACGGACGCTTTGGTACATTTTTTCTTTGTCTTTTTTTGGTCTTTTGATTTTTTTTTGTTTCATTCTTAATCTTTGGGCGAGGTGACAAAACTCGGTGGTCGATTTTTTTTTTTAGTCCTTGGGTTGGCGTCTCCTTCACGGTGCTTTCATTTCCTGCTTGACGCAGAATTTGAAGGCTTCCCAGCCCTCGCTCCTCGGCTGGGACTGTAATTGTCAATCAGCGGGAGAGTTTAAATTCATCGTCGTCTATAATTTGTCGCGATGTCGCATTAACATGTCCTTATTAATATTAATAATAATAATAACAATAATAATAATAATAAATAAAAGAAAAATGACAATGGGTAATTAAAAAAAAAACTATAAAAAGAAAAAAAAGTAGGAAAATAAAAAAAGGGAAGCGATCGGTGATCTGTGAATTGACCGAAGCATAAAAAATGAACGTTGACCCAAACAAACCCAAACAATATTTTAACAAACAAATTATTTTTTAATAATCGAGATAAAGTTTGGAGTTTTTTTTTTTTGGTATCGTGTTAATAGCTGGAGAAAATTAATCGGTCAGTTGTCCTGGAGATTGATTTAATTGATTCGTCGGTAGAAAATAATTGGATCGAGAATTCCTGATTGCCTTTGTTTTACGAATTGTATTTATTAGCTCGAGAGCCCCTGCGAGTATGTGATCCAGCGTACACGGCTGTTGGACCTGGACAAGCCTTGCGCAGGCGCTCGCGCGATTTATTAATTTTCTCATAAACAAATATTCGATATTTAAATTTGATAAAAATTCTACGCTCACCTTATTAAACGTGATATTAAATTTTGCATTTTTGGAATGCAACGAAAATGATTTATGTTTTTTTTTTGTTTCATTTTTCAAAAATTCGATTGACAGATTTGAAGCGCGAGTCGAACGATTTTTTCTCGTTTTATGACTATTTTTACACGGTTTTAAATATTCAAAAAATAATCAAAAGTGATGAACGAATGAAAAAGCATTTGTTTGGGTTTGTTCGGGTTTGTTTGGGTTTATTGAAAAAAAAAAAAAATAAAGGATTTACCTTGAATCCTCGATGAAGTCTGTCCTTCATTATTGCGATAAACTCTTTGTACGACAATTGGCCATCCCCGTCGACATCGAAGAGTGCGAAAACGGTGTCAATAATGTGGGCCGATAAATCAGTGCCAGTGCAGATTTTCACTGCTCGTGAGAATTCGTCTAGAATTTTCGGCGATTAGATTGTGCTACTCGTGAAAGTTTTTTTTTTTTTTTGGTGGTTCGTTACGAAACGAGGAATCGCGAGCAAAGTGTCTACCTTTGGATATCGGATGATCGGCAAGCGTGTACATTCTCATAGCGATCGAGAAGTCGTCGAGATTGTTCAAAAATTGATAAAACACTCGGAACTCATCGAAGCCGATATCTACTTGGCGATCCGAGCGATCCAGCATCCTCTCCAAGTACTTGTCGTACCTGCGACGAGTTCCAAATGAGCTCTCATTCTACCAAAAATAACGATCGGCTCTTATCACCGATAAACTACGCTCGCATGCACAAACGGATTAAAAATGGACTGCAGTGTCATGTGTCGGGAACAAAATGACAGCTAAGTTGTATCACGAGGTTGCATATGAAACCGCCCTTGGTAGTAGGTCGTTTTCGGAGATGCACGTAACTAAAGCCAGCTATTGCAAAAATCATGGATTTCTTTTTACTACACCTAATATTCCGCGACGACGAAATGTAACGGAAACAAAAAAACGTTTGCTAGTGAAAGTGTTTACTGATGATGTTTCGTTGAGTGCAAAAAGTGCGAAAAGTGTTTTTGCTGATTCCAAAATCGTGATTTATCTATGTGTAGTAAGAAGCATGGGAAACCATAAAAAAGAGGTCTGTGGACTGCTGAAAGTGTCGATTGATTGGAATCGAAGAGACTGGAAATCGGCAGCCCACTTGGCGTCACATTTGACGTTCCGCCTTTCTCTGATTATTATTTGTTTCGGTGTGGTCACGTTTTACGTCGTGGTAGTTCGAGGGCTTCGAAAGAAGACGATTTCTTTCCGCGTCGAATTGGATCGTTGACCCAATGATTGGCCCAACTTCCAATGGACAGGACTTTGGATCAACCGGATCGTTGATTTTCTACTGAATCGCCATCTTTTATTTGGCTCAAAGAATGGGCGGTTTCATGCGCAACTTCGATAATCAGTTTTAATAAAGTGTGATATACTGATCCATGGATGTGTCGATTTGGACTACTCACTCGTCCATGTCGAGATAAGTGTATCTGAGCAAGATCTTGGCAAAGTCTAGTTCCGATATGGTGTCATGACCCTTGCTGAACTCGTGAAATTCAAGCTCGAGGACTTCCTGCTGAAGGTTCTCCATGAACTTCCGGAAGCCCTCGTACTTCAGTTCCTTCGTGCCATCTTTGCCGAAGAAATGAACCATCAGGGTGGTATCGACGGAGTGTCTGCGTTGAAGACCCTTCATGATCGTTGAAGAACTTTTGTAGTTGTTCCCAATTGAATAAAGTACTCAAAAGGATTGTCGTAATATTTTTTTGAACGAAAACTAACCTGATCATCCCCGAATTCCTGATGACCGTTGTCCGAAGGTTTTGTTGTATTGGAAAGCGTCTCTAAGTCCGTTCTCGTGTCCATGCCGTGACGGCCTCGCCACGCGTGGCTGAAAATGTTCTCCATCTACGAGAGGAGCCAATAAGTTTGTTTGGGTTTGGTTGGGTTTCGATTGTTTTGGGATTTCGTTTTGATCAGGCGAAAGAATAATACGTTTGATTGGGTTGGTATTTTTGGGCGTAGGGTACAGGAATGATAATTTTTATGACAGATGAATTTCAAAGACGACTTTCGTTGAGCGACTCCATCACGTCCCTACGAAAAATCTTCGCGACGAAACTTACGTAAGAATTAGAGATGATCGTATTCGGCTCGACTACATTGGCGTCTCGAAGTTTTGCTTTCGTTCTCAGAGCCTCTTCGCTTGGCGCGACAAGGGAACGTAGCTAATGGGTCAAAGTAATGATGAAAAATAAAAAAAAAAACAAAAATTAATGACGGATGTCGAATCGTTACGCGTCATCGGTTTCGATTCGACGAAAAACAAAAATCAAAAAACCACTTAAGGCGATCGAAAAATAAAAAATCGTGCGATGCGGAACGAACTTTTGAGGAAGCACGGGTGCTATTAGCGTTTTCCGTTTTAGGAATATTTTTAGCGTGGGTGGAAATAAAAAAATAACATTCGGCGAGAGATCGGTCGTAAGATGAGAGTTAATGTTCGTAAAGAGGAGGGGAACAGGACAGTTGGAAATGTGGAGGACGAAGTTAGAGGTGTAAAGAGATCAAAATGCAGTAACGAGACTTTGGTTTTTGCTTTCGGAATATTATTTTGAATATTAGTGGCTTTTTTTTGTATTTGCGAATGTTAAAATAGCTTTTTTTTCTCCTTGAACTTTTGGTTCCGAGAAACTCACGACTTTTTTGGTCCACTCATCCAATTCCCTTTCTTTTAGGCTACCCCCAAAGAGTCGCCGAATCTGTGAAAATTTCGTCATGCACAGAGATATACATATACGTGTGTCTGATGCCTTCAAGCTACGTTGTTCGCCTCCCCTCGTAACGTTTCTCCCATTCGAGTCCGTGCGAAGTTATTAATTCCAGAATTTGTCCCGCTCAATACCATTATCAGGAGCCTGTACCAAAAATATTAACTACCCTGTAATTGCTGGTATTTCGTCTTACCACGAGGAACTCGTTTTTGTCGACTCTCTCATTTCCATCGGTGTCAAACATGTTGAAGGCAATCCGGAAGCCTGTTTGTGGTTCTGTAATAAGTTTTCATCGAGTTATCGTCTTATTTTGTTTACGCGGTTCTAATGAGAAGGCACGTTTTATTTCGTATTCGATTCCCGTGATTTTTTGTACAGCGCGTCTTCATTTTGCGTTTGAAGGTCACGGGACAAAGATAAAAAGATAGAGTTAGTTATTGCCAAGAGAAAAGTCCTTTTCCAGTTTGCTCTCAGCTGCACCGTTCAGGAGATATACATAAATGAATTCAATCCAATCCGCGTTCGTCGCTGGCCCCCACTACGCTCGCCTCCCACTCCCGACCACCCGCGTCATCGCGTCCCATTGGCTGTTACTGATAATCGAATATCCAAGGAACGCCGCGTCGTAGAGAAAAGTGACAAAGGACTTTTCTCTTCAGAATTTAGTCCTCTATCTACCCAGCTTAGTTTCGACGCGTTTCGAACACCCAGTATTTTATTCAGACGTAAAAAGTCCCTGTTTCTCAGTTTTTGGGTTCGGTTGTACGCTCTTGAAAGAAAAGAGCCGACCGCGATTCCCATTCGCATAAAAAATATAATCCCGTAGATCTGTCCGAACGAATCTACAAAGCGGTAACATCATAACTCGTGTCTCCACAATCCGGGATCCCTGAGTGTCTTACACGTAGATGTCCCTTCGAATTTGCATATTAAATTGGCCACTCGAAGATAGCCAGGAACAACTTACTCGTGAGGATGGAAAGTAGAAACAGGTACTCCGTGTACGATAGAATGCCTGAAAGAGAAAAAAAAAGAGATTCGAGCTAGAAGTCGATCGAGTTTTCATGGACGCGCGATTCATCGAAGCCCCGCAAAAGTGCGAATATCGCACTGTAAAAACCTATTTATTTGTATAACTTAAAACACGTTCGAGTTAATATTTCTTCCGTCGTGTTATCTGATTACTTTTTATTTACTGCTAATTATTTTTTCATAAGTTTTAATAAATCATAAAAATAAATAAATAGTATAAATAAAAAAATATATAATAAACAATATAAATAAATAATCATTTTATTACTGTTTTGTTTTTAATTAGGAAATTCATTCACGTATTATCTTAATTCGAATAAAAAGTGAATAAATTCAATTAAATGAATATTTTTCCACTAAACGAATGTTTTTTTTTCTCGATAAATCGTTTTTCTCGTTGGTCGGCACTTTTAATCCACGCACGAAGTGCACAAAGCCGAATTTTCAAACGAGAGACACGACGTTACGAGGATCATTGTCAAGTGGATACGACAGCTCGGTAAGAATTCATTGAACGTTGAAAAAGGTAAAAATAAGATAAACGAGCTCCACGTGCCGGCTCGTCGCGCGCGGTTGGTAAAACGATAAAATTTGTTTCGCTTCATAAGCATCGAGGTATCCCCAGGAAAGAATTGGACTCTAAGCTACCCCGTAGGAAACCGACCGCTGAATAATCAAACATTTTTTTTTTTAATTTGCCACGATGTCCTCGTAATTTTAAGGCTCGCTTTTGTGAGCCCAGCGTTCGAGTGTATTTGATGGAAATAATCAAAGAATCGTGTACACATGTATAGGGTGTCCCACGACCGAATATTTCGATCAGAATTTCGCGGACGAAATTCTGATCGATATAAGCATGTATGCTTCTCGGATCAAACCATGAATTATTAATTTTTTAAGACAAATCCACCATTTTATTCACCTTGAACTCTGCATTTCTAGGCAAAAATATTAAATAAATATTCTAGAAACGTTTTTTTTGCATTTTCCCAGTCTAATTTTGCACTTTCGGCAAAAACTCGGGCATTTTCGTAATCAGCGCAAAATTTCCGATCATATAGACCCTTTTAAGAGGTTAAAAACGGAAAAAAAATTTTTTCGACTTCCCCCGGCCACTTTCCCGGAATCGTGAAAATCACGATATTTCAAAAGATCGTAGGGTGAGCTTCTTATATGATATCGAA
>JAPYZI010003295.1:0-20526 GCA_030523105.1 Ophioninae sp. A BG-2022a | reverse complement strand
GGAATGGGGGTAATATGATCATAGGGATTATCTTACCTCTACTTGGGGGATCATCTTACCCATAGGGGTGCACAAGATGAATACTTTGCAAGATTTTTTGAAAAACGAAATATTTTGATGAAACATAAATTAATTCATGGTTTTGAGTATTAGGAAACTTGGATAGATAAATATACTAGGAATAATCGCCTTTACTGTTGGTTTAACTTGAAAAGTATGTATTTCACAGCGATTCCCGCTTAGGGGGATCAACTTGTACTACTTTCCCCTAATGTTATAAACGTTTCTCTATTAAAGAATTTTGGGTCGAAATTTTTCCCAAATAATGTTGTCCATCCAAGGTAAATTTGAAAGGCGGCCAAGAATTTCCTGGGTCGGGGCTCTGCATCAATAGAAAGAATAAATAAAGAAGTATTGTCGACAACTCTTTTAAAAAATAACAAGTCATCACATCGATGTTACTGTAGCACTAGCCAAGTCGTTTCCAATTAGGTATTTTACCACCTTCGATACAATCTTTCCGTATTGGAATGGTCGAATTTCACTTCGCAATGACCGAATTGATAGACTTTAAAAATATTCCGATGAGGCCGGATCGTACGGGAAATATTGACATTTATCGTCATAATTAGTTTTTCAATCGTTAAAAAGTATACGTCCTCGGGACTACTTGTTATTTCACCAGCCTTGTATGTTAAAGTAGATAACCATTAACATTGATATGTTATTCCACAACAGTACGTATACATAATGTACCGTGAGTCCTTTCGATTTCGTTATACTTCAGTCTCGTCAACCTTCGTCGATTGACTGATGTAAAGGAATGTGTATAGTATATAGTACTCCGACTGACACTCGCCCGTTTTCCTTAGCAATCGTTATATATATATATATATGGAAATATATATTTTAAAAATTGAAAGGCTCTGGATATGTGTATGGGAAAGGAGATTTTGGAAGCCTTTAATTTCGAGGACCGTTTTCTGAGTGTTCCCGACCCCCCGCATACGATCAACCTATGGCCAACTTCATATAGAATCTGATGGGTTAAAATATCTATCAGATCAGTTCAAGTACCTTTGTCGATAACAGATTTTTAAGAATATACGTACGGCAAATTAAAGATTTGTTTGGATATGAACCGAAGAACTGTCTTTGAAATAGATAGGTGTCTTGATAGCCTCCTCATAGCCATCGTCGGAACGGAACCACAGTCGATGTTTTTCATAGCGGGATATATATTTAACCCTCACTCCATCTAGGGGGATCTTTTTTATCAGGGCCGAAATTTCTTGTGAAAATTTCTCAAACATAGGCGACTTCAGCGCCACCTAAGTGGTACTTAAAAAAGTATAGTTAGGAATGTTTGAGAGTGCCCGCTGCCAGTAGCAGCAGTCGGTTGCACGCAGCACAGTGAACAAAGCAAATCGGAGCAGGACGTTTTCGACCCCGGTACGCGGTTAACGTAGGTAAAAGTGACCTCTTTTTATGTATTTTTTTAACCATACTTTAACATTATAAACCACAAGAAATATGTGATAACTTATATATTTCATTTTACAGCATTATGGCAGGGCCATACGCCGAAGATATTTATGCGCTCCGGGAGCGTGGGATCTTTTTATGTATCGAAGTTGTATTGTTTTCAATGTCAACAAATGTTCTTCTTTTTTTAATACCTCGGTCAGACGTCCCGAAAACATACCTATGTTGCCATTGTTGAATAGGGTATATAGTTTAATCCCGTACTAGTATCATATGTTTGTCCTTAAAACGTGACGTTTTTATTTGAAATAACCGGCTTTTAAACGTCTTTCCCATGATTAGTACTCCAACTTATATAATTTTAAAGGAAATCCTTTTTTCGCGCATTTCCTGATATTTCATTAAAAAAAATTTGTTTTAACAACACTATCCATAAAATTCCTGTTCACACTTCAAAAAGATATTCTAAGCATCAACCATGAATTTTTAAAGATTTTTCTATGAATAATTATGGGTGTGGTAGCGCGCGACCAAAAACGACCCCGATGCCGAAAACTTCTACATGGAGTGAAGGTTAATTAATGAGTATATGTTATATTGTAAATGTATAAAATATGGAACTATATATAATTTGTGAAACTACTGTGAAACAATCATTCTTATCATCTAAAAGCTGGAATGCATAAAACGCAGAATAGTGATCATAAATATTATACTACCGTTATTTATATATGTTCGACTGTTAGATATATATGTATATGTTTTTATATGTGGCTTATGATCGTATATCCATGGAAAGTTTTATCACAATGTTCTGGTTTATGATAAGCTCAGTAGGACCGGTACATTCATATCATTTTGATTCCACGTTTCACTCATTGAAAGGTCCACTATCATCGTAATAGACCGACTCTAGCCGACTACGTGTCATTGATTGCTGATCACACAGTTTCTTTATTATTAATATTTGAGGTCACTCTATGAATTATTGATGAGATGTCATTAAATATAACATAGACATGAAATATTTGTTATAGACTTGGTTGATTTAAAGTATATCATCTGCAGTGTATGTCTGCAGGAGGTTATACCCCAAGCGGGTGTGCCGGAAGTAATGGAGAGTGATATTTCAGAAGGGGAACCGGCTGGGATTAGATTTATCAAATACCTTATACTTCGATATATTGGTTTTTCTATCGAATATATTATAGATAACCAGCAATGGAAGTTTCTTACTGATTCCTCACTAATAAATAATACTTGAATGTGTAAGAGCCTCTACTAGACACCGTTATGATGCAATTAATTAATGTATTTGCTTCAGACAAAACTCACAATCCGACTGCAATAATTAGCAATCGGAAAATACTAAACATTCACAGTATTTCATATATTTAAACATCTATACCTACGTAATTAAAAATATCTTAGAATATTGTTACAAAAGAATATGAAAAGAATATAAGGCTAAGCGAAAGAATATCAAAGAATGACTAAAAACAATTTTTAACAAGTAACAATTTGTGCGAAAGAAGTTTGACGTCATCCACAACTGTCAATAGGTAATGCACTCGTATATGCACGTAATCAACGTACGTATGCTAGGAGTCATAGTATTCGCGATAAAACGTTTAATCTCAATTGCTAAACAGATTATAGCTTATATTGTTAAATGGTATCGGTGATGTCTTCATTGAATAAACGTTATGCATTTAAGGTGCAGCCTTTGCAGTGAACTCATTTCCTACTTGTGTATTTATATGGTTACGAGCCTAGTTGAGGCAGGTGGTTCTGCGAGCCTCTGGCAAGGTCGAACGAACCAGCCTCGCCCTGGGCTACGTGACCTTATAAAAGTGGTGTTCACTGGTCTATTAGGTAGCTTAGAAGCTGATAAATGCATTTTTCTCGCAAATTAGCGGACGCTTTGACTCCTCTTCCTAGTTATACCTACTGTTAAAGTTATATTCATATTTTATCACACTCATGTTAAGCATGTGATGTAAGGAAATAATTATACTCGATGAAACTATATTGAGAGGAACCAAATAAAAATATAATAATATTCGTCCAGAGATTTGCCAACCGTATATATAATGTAAAAGAAGCCCATGGTATATGTACAAAGACAAAATGATGTTGCCCTACCCAGTAGTAAAAACCTATATTCAATTCCCATTTATGTAAGTTATTATTTAGCCTTAGTAGTAACCACACAGATAATACTGGTACGCAGGTGTGCAGTGAGAAATATATTTGAACAACGAAAAGTCAGAAAATTCGGTAAGTCTGTCGAGACGTTCATCATTATGAAGTAATCGTCAGGAAATGACGGTTTCATTGCTTTTTTTAAATATCGAATAGATGACACTCTGAAACAAGAATGCGGAAAAATACATACATTTTTTTCACACGTATACGAAAAATTCGATATGTATATTATTCTTTGAGTGAACGTCGCTTCCATTAAAATTATCTTTTGTACATTATTTCTTCATTTCTTTTCTCACTGATGGAATTAATTTGACCAATTAGGGGTCGAGTTTTACGTTTCGATTGTACGAACTTGTGATCTGCGGTTGCTCACACTTGTTGCAAGTTGTCAAAAATATGGAAAATGTCTAAGCTTGTGGTATACTAAAAATAAACGAATCTGTTTTCGTGATATTACTCGATAATTCTGTTCTCCTAACGAAATTAAACCGGTTTTCGCCCCTTAATATCTAATAATTTGAGATATCCCGACAGTCGACTATTTCGAAGAAATATTGATATCGTTACTCACGTATTTCATGATGGCGACACGATTGATGTTTCCTGCCGGTATCCGTCGAGATGATCCAGTTTTCCCACGTTTTACCTTGTTTGTGACCTAAATTCAAGGCGCGTCGACGCACTTTGAATTTTTATATTTTAGTGCTTCTCGTCGAGCAAAATTTTCTTTTTTTATCTAAGGGCCCAATAGTAACGGTCACGCTGAAAATTCACACCCGGTTAATCACACGTATCAGTTGTGCCAACGGGAAGATATAATAGACGGTGATGATAGATCAAAGGACAAAAATAGACGGAGCTGCGCGTTCCGGAACGTGCAGCATCGGGTACTCGACACAACTATATCAGGTGAGTCGGGAACTCTAGGTACGAGTCTATTCCGCGTGCGAGACCCATGGAAAGGAACAAGAGCGACAGAGAGAGTGAGGAACAGGACGTGCGCGAGAGAAAGAACTACTAGTACCACTCGGATGTGAGGCGAATGGTTAACGGTTAGCACGTGGTTTAGTACGTATAAGAACAGCCGACTGCGTTGCGCTCCGTTGCGACGTGGCTATTCGTTTAACGGAAAGTGGGGGCCAAACCTAGCACTTATATATCCCAGTCCTGGAGGCCACCAGGGACTAATACTTCTTCGCCGCCTGTACCCCCCCCCCCTTCCCTCTCCATGCCCCACGCCGACTCACCATGGCTATCACCGCCGTCCTCACTCTCTCCTGGATTCTCTCCCGTCGGTTGTCTTCATTTGTTACTTTTCTCCATCAGACATCATGAGGTCCTAGTCATCCTCTATCGGCGGTCAAGGTAACCTACGCCCTCGGGCCATCGCGCAGCGACATACGCCTCGTGATCAGCAGAAGATGCGATCAAGAAAGGCCAGAAAGATTTAGTAAGTAAGATCATTACCGTGCACACGAAATGTCCTATTTCTGAGTTATCATTACGGATTGAACGCCAGCTTCAGATATAATGGGGAACGAACATTGAAATTACAATAAAGCATTGACGTTTTTCCAACGATGTTAGAAAAAGAGTCTTCAAATTAAAGTTCGAAAGAAAAAATAATTTTATACGAATCCCAGGTAATTAGAAGACTGCAACTGCCGTGTTATTGCACGTTCTATATTACTTTCTCAATTGACTATTGAGTATGTCTAAGTTAAGAATGGACAATGTATTGATTGATATTCCATAGGAATGGGTATAATATGTATACGTTCCCTAATTATTTTATGTCGATTTAAATGCCCTCTAAATGAATTTTAGACGCGAACATTATTAATTTTGTAATATTACTTATTGAATATCAATTAGATTGGTCAAAAAACGATAGTTCTATTTTGATCCTTCCTTCCTTCCGAAAGATCGATTCTTCTGATCGATCTTTCGTCTCCCCCGTAAGCATCTTAATTGATTTTGTTTTATTTGAAAACATGTACGTAGTGTGTTCGATGTGAAAATACTACACACTGAGCTGCAATAAATATGTAGAATACGATTTTATTCTGCGCACTCCAATAATTAAAAACGTCAACTAAAAGTTTTCTTCGATAAATTGACATGTGTTGATTTTACGGTGGTTGTTCTATTTTTAAAACATTCTATCGATCATCTTATTATAAATTGTCAATCCTTAAGCTTGGGAGGATCTTATAACCGATAACCTACATCACTTGTACCAGCAAATGATGAGGCTGTAGTTCATAATACGGATATATGCAAGCTCCGGTGATATGCACGTAAAATCGTAAAACGGCAATATAAAAAAATATAACCCCGTATACAGTAGCCTGATTATCGCTTGTGCAAATTACGTGTTCCGTTCAAGAACACTTCAGGTTCAGTAAAGTAGCAACGAGCATTTATTTTGAGACCCTGAAAAATGATAAAAGGCAGTGGAGGCATGTGAAAGCAGTAAAAGAAAATAAAGAAAAAAAATACATCACAACAGTACAATTTTTTTTGACAAATTTCAGCATTTTTCTATTGGTAGTTAATTTTCATTTTTTTAAATATAATTTCTGTTATCCAGAATAACAATTTATAGTGATATTTTATGTTACTTTGTTAATGACTGATTAATCAGAAAGCAATGAATGAGTGTAAAAATGAATTTCAGAATTTTATTAATTAGAAACAATAAACTTCGCTGCATCGAGGACCAATATGTGGCTTAGAAAAAAATATTGGACTTTTTTAGAGAGAACAGTATTCAACAAGGGAACGTAAAACAGCTTTTTCTAGCTTTTAGCTAATTGCGATTCGTAATTTACTGGTGTTTTTAATAATATTTTGTCATCAGTAGCGATTAATTCATCGTTTTTTTTTTGTCAATATAATAGGTTGATCTACGAGATAAGTTGATGATACGCTTAATCGTATAAAAATGAAGTATCAATGATATTTTGCTACCGCATATTAGTTTATCGCTATATAAAATGAATATGAATGTATTATATATAGCTTTGCTGACACACATACGCAGACGTGTCTACACAATCGTCGTTTATATCAGACCATAAGTACTTTTCAATGTCGTTCAGATCAGACGATATAACCGTTGGAATCCGGATCTCGGTAATGTTCCAACAACTGCAGAGTACTCACGTAGCCGAGGATTGTATTATTCCGGTGACGTCAAATTTAAACTCACGGAATAATTAAGTAAAACGGTAATGATAATATCCCATCGTACGGTATTGCGTGTCTTCGTCCATGGCAATTAAAATGTTTTTTTACTCCCCTTCCTCGATTTTATACCTCCCTTTTCCGGGTTTATCACTTATTAACGATTGATTTTGAGAAAATTGAGGGAAAACAATCACCACCTGTAAGCACACAGAATACGTTGGAGAAAAGTTATGCTTATGATTTACGTACGGTGAGGTGAAGATGTTTTCCGATAATTTATTCCGTTAATCTAAACGGAAATAAGTGCGTTATTTCCTTATCATTCGCGATGAACGATCTCCGTTACGATCAGCAATTATACGGATTTTTGCGAATCCGCATAATCAAGGGCTTTCGAAGAGCTTGAGAATCGCCAAGTCGAGAATGTGAGGTCAAAAATGGAAGTATAAAAATTATAATTATACCAAGTTAAAGATTGAATCAATCCAATCACTGAAATGACACATAAATTATATCCAAATACTGTGAATATATTATTTGGGTAGTTATAGATTGCGTATAACTCCACGATCACTGCAAGGTATGTGATGTATAGCAGCGCAGATCATTCCGCGTGATCGATTTCGTCGCTCGGTGCATCAGTTGCTATATATATATATATATATATCCCGTTCGCATAATCCACCGGGGACTTTTGTATCAGCAACATCGAGAGTAAATATGTACGGCATGGTGAAAGTAATTATCTTGCTTCCGTGATCATTGATGCAATGTTGTTTTGTCATCGTGTGATGTGCTGTGAATTCGAATTTTTCCTTGTTGAATTGTATTCGTATGAATAAATACGATGTGGATTGTAATAACGGTGATGGAATTTAGTTGACACTTGCGGTGATTGTCCCTTAGGTTTGGCCTCGGGTCAAAGTCGTACGTTGTGCTTCTTATTCAAAGCTGCAGGAGCGTACTCGCTGGCGGCTCGATATACGAGCCGAGGGCGCGTCGCACATTCGACCCAGAAAAATTCATTTCCGCTGTTCGCAAAGTCGTTTTGCAGGCACGTATCGCGAAGCGGTGTGATATTATGAACAAACTCTCGTTAGAAAGGAGCAACGTTAAATCGATAGCTCGTATACACAACGCACACTTGCACCAGCTGTTTAGCCCTGCTTTTCACGTAGGAACCTGACTATAACAGATATTGGTTTATCAGAAGGCCATTATCCATCGACGAATGGACCAATTTGTTTGATCCTCTAAAAACATAATTCTCTTTTTTCTGCAGAAAGTTGCATATATTGATATCAGTAATATTAATTGCTGGAAGAACATGTCATTTTGAAGATACAACACGAAAGGCCTGGCGAATACTAGAGAGACGCTGACAATCGAGAAGAGAATGTTAAATCCTGAATACGACGTGACCTTAACATTTCCAAATTCGTGAATCCGTGACAAACTGTCTTGTAAACGTATTTTAATATTCTTGGTAACTAATTTAAATGGTGAGAGTGATTGTATTCCTTATTGAATATAATTCTTCGCACATTTCTCGGATGCCCGAGATACCTCATCTCTGACTACGGTATACGTTACAATATATTCATCAATAATGTATGTGTATGTGATATTTATTTTCTGTTATCGGGAAAAAAAATAGTCGAAATGTGGGGTTTGCGGGAAAGTGATATTTCGATTACCGCAGCTGCGCAACCGAAACATCGCTCGCATCAAAAGAAACTTAGTTCAACAAAAACACGTAACAACCGATCGTTTCGTGTTTTTGTTTAGAGTTAACCAAAATTCTGTTATCTAAAATTAGAGAGAGAATTCACTCGGGTGCATTCTTTCTCTAATTTTGGTTGATGTGCAGCGTACATCGAAGACAACAACTACTTTAGGTACAGGCGTTTGCTTATCGATTGAAAGTAATCTGTAAATCGGTTACGAGTAAGGGAAAATAAATATTGTGTTGAATTACTTCTGAATTGTTAATTATTATTACCTTATTATAACAATTATAACCATTATTGTTACGAATGTTTTACGTAATTATATAGCGAAGCTACGGAAAATTACAATGCTTTAAGTATCCAATATAGTTGTAGTTTGTTATTGCTGCCCTGTTTGAAAAAGCGATATATCAATTTCATTAAAAAATTCGTAACTCGCCTTGTCAAGGCAATTTTCATGGATGTACAGTAATCTTTCGATTAAAAGTATAGCAGTGTATTGTATAGAGTGGTGTATCTCAGTAACATTATAAACATAATTAACAATTACAAATTCCAGTTACTACTATTAATATAAATAATATTATTATGATTCAGGTCAACCTTTAAAAGTGTCGGACTTGGTCCGTTCTCTCAGACCTCGCAAGCAGCACCAATGTGAGAAACGTACGTGAGCCGAACGATAACCGTCCCTGAACCGTAGTCACGCGCGTCAACGAATATTCACGTAGCCCTTGATATACCAAAATGAGAAATTTCAGACCGAGAACGAATATACGCGATTGTCCTCACAGGAACACTGGTCGTTTTTGTAACGTGTTTCACAATTTAGAAAAAAGTCTTGAGTACACGCGCCAATTCAATATCCAGAATCTCAATATCGAATCTCCGTCATTCATTTCACAAGAGTATATACATGTTACAGCAAATAAACTGTGAAAGTCTATGGAAAGAAATATCGACAGCGGAAGGGTATTTCTGTAACGAGAAGAACGGAATGCTTTGTAACCAGTCTCCAATGTATAAGAGTCTTGGTTGAAGTATTTTGGGAATATTAAATAAAATAGAAAAATAACTAATATTTCCACGTTACCACTATCAAAACTGAAACAATTCTTTAGATTTCTCAAACGTCTCTATGTTCTACTGATACTCTTCAGCGAACTGCTCTTTGCTAAAACTGAACTGTAACACATAACCATTCGAACTATTCAATATTTAAAAGTCTACTGTTCAAAAATATTTTAAACTATCAATTTGCTGGACACGGTCTTTGTTCCTAAAATATACATGTGAAAAATCCTGAGAGTAATAATACCTCAAATGTACCTCAAATGTAAATACTCAACAATCAGCAAACTCAGTACATTTTGTGTATTTTGTTGTTTCCAAGGCCATTACATTAGATGTAGTAAAAAGAAATTCATTATTTTTGTAGCGGATGGCTTTAGTTATCTATAGTTACCGCATTGTATAAGTTCCATCCGGTTACACTTGATGGCATTAGGAAGATGAGGTTTGGTACTAAACAAACTTGTAGAACAGTTTTGTGTTTGCTTGACCCCAGAAAATAATGAGTTTCTTTTTACTACACCTAATAAATCCAATGAACCATTTCATAATATTTTGACAGTGGGAGAAGAGTCATGGCGAGAGGCAGTAACGTCGTTAGGCCACCTCATTCTCGCCAATAATGATTATACTCTTTCTGAATTATTGTATGGAAGCCAAGGCGAGCCTGTAATTGCTATAACTCTATTGACATAACCCAGATTTCATTTCTGAAGCCTCTGCAAACAGAGATTGTATGTAGCCTGTCCTTGGATCGTGATCGAAACACTTAATTGTGTTGCACAGGAAATATAAATCGCTATTGTTCATCAATAGCCATTGATCAAATTCTTAATAATGTATACAATTGATACTTCCGTAATATAATTGTAATAAACGAACCAAGTTTTCTGTATCCCAATTATCCTGCCCGGATTCAGAGTCGAAGCAGGCAAGGCGTCCAATAGTAGGGCTGGCGCGATTTCTGGCCAGCACGTAGACTTTCCATTAAAACACAATCGCATTATGGTATATTTTCCACCTCTTAGCTCCTAGCAGCTAAGTCCTACGTGCCTTAGGCTATCGAAAATCAATTAGTGGTTTCCAACACAAGTAATGGGAAGGTCAAGACATCAAGCAAGTGCTGCGTGGAAATCGCGAGAAATCACACTCGTATTATTAGAACAGTTGCCAGAAGCATGTGACCAAATACATCTATGAATATAGACATAATACAAGAATCTTTTTACTTCCTTCCGTTTGAGAATAGATTCAGCTCACGGTCTACGCCCGCCGTATGACACATCGAGGAAATTGTAAGCGTCAGCCAATTAAATACGGCGATTCTAAATTCATTGCAATTAGCCTAATAGGCTGTGGTAGAGATTTTTTCCGCCCCGCTCCAACTTTTTGTCTCCATTCGTTTCTCTCTTTCTCTCTCTCTATCTGTCCTTCTTTGCTGAATACGCCAAATGGTTTTTTTTTTATTTCGAGGCCGAGATCGTTCACCTTCAAATGCGCTTCACTGAGTTCGGAAAGATTTTTTTTTTATTCGTCCGCCCTCGCCAACGTCTCTCATTTGGCGGTAACCTTGATCGATCACTCGGCAGACTTGAACGTCAGTCCTGGGAGTTTTATATCGACTATAATTTCGACAAAACGAATAGCTCCAATATAACGGGAGTGAGAAAATTGTGAGCCATACATTCTGTAGAATTTTTGTCCGATCGTATAGAATTGAAGCATGAAAATAATATATATTTTTTTTTTTTATTTTTATCACGTTTTAAGAAATCGTCAACCATAAAACATTACCGAGTATAATATAGTTTTATAAAATTTGTAGGAATAGTCACTATAATGTTCGGAATATTTTGAAAGGCAAAGCAAATAGTAATGGTTTTCAAGTTTTACAAGATATGCTTTGAAAATGGTGAATCGTATTTGGCTTTGAACAAATTGTAATTATATAGACAAAGCTATAGCTAAATCAACCAATTTATATATTCATATAGTAATGCATTCAAAGAACGTGTCCACCATCCTTGGATCGTGTCCACCATCCGCAGAAAATTTTACTCACATTGGCCAGCTTCTGGCTTCGTGATCGCGCGGGGCCGACCAACCTTTATATCGGCTTTGACCAGCTATATTTGTTACTGAACGTTTACTAACTAAAAGTAGCTGTAGACGATAAGAGAGGCAAAAAACTTAATAACCTGAATCCCAGATGTGATGAAGGAACAAATCCGAGCACCTTGTGCTTAAATAATTCGCCATTTTCAATGCCCACGCAATCCAAAATGCGCGTTGACTCAAAATCTCCACGTAACCTCCATCAGATCGGAACACATAGATTGCTAAGAACGGATATAAAAAACCTGCTGCATTTTGCGGAATCAAGAAGGTAATTCCATTCATTTTCCATTAAGGGGTTATACGCAGTTAGAAATTTTTAAAAATCAACGCATTTTATTGTATTGTCAGAATATAAAAATATGTAAGCATATTCCCTGAACATTTAAAATCGATCCAGCGAATATTCTCGGACATACACACGTATTTGTAAGCATGCTCAGAGCGCTACAACGTAAGTGCCTGAAACTTCAAAAGCGTTTTTCTCAAAATGGTGTTTTCAAAGTCGGTGAACACGATTTCTCAAAAATGGTTCAACCATTTAGTCTGCAATTTTAACACAACCTTGTCAGATATATTCTTCAGGTATTGGCTGAAGGAATACGATTTTCGATAATTATTTCTACTTTTTCAACGATTTAATCAAAAAAATTAGCCGATAATCGAAATTTTTCTTTCCGGAGTCGACCATTTGTAAAAAATGATCATTTCGACCATTTCTTCTACCAATACCTGGATTCATCTATCCCCTTATAGACGATTTATGGTTTTTTTTATTGTAGATAATCCAAACCGGAGATGCTTTGCTCACGGTCGGACACTTTTTTTCGAGGACCTCATGAGACTTCCCACAGGAATAATATTAATAAATATTTTTGAACATAAAATATGCCAATCTAAAGCTGTAAGATTCTCCTACACTGTCTAATACTTTTCGTTTTTCCAAATGAAATCCTGTTCCAGGAAAAAATCGTGAGGAAACGACGTTTTTTGGCCTTGTAACTGCGTATAACCCGTTAACCCTAGAGTAGCCGCGCCTTCTCGTGAAACGCGAGTAATCGCATTTTGCCGCCCGTACTCAATACGATATTTTTTTTTGTTAAAACGAGTCATCTGCATTTGTAATTATGTTTCAACGATAAAATAAAACACCAACTATAAAAATAGTGAACATGCATAGTGTACAAAATAAAACGAAAATTGTGCCGCGGGCGGCAAAATGCTCATAGCGCGAGCACTCTAGGGTTAAAAATGAATAACGATACATTTTCAATTGAATATTAAATAAGCTAACGAAGTCAATTCTACATTTGACGGATGCAAGAAAACATGCGGGTGCGAATAATATCTTGATTAATGATCGAAATAACGAACATTGATTCAATTATTCCTGACAAGCACGACATGAAAAAATATTAATGGAGTGACCTTAAATGGAACGTCAAACTGTTCAGTAAAATATTAATTTCGTCATGCACATCGTCAAAAATCTTTTGAATGAACTAGCTACATTCAAAAGATTTTTGTGTGATGATGTGATGTGGTTTTCTAATATGCTTCCAGTTTTATTTGCATTCGTTATCCAGTTTTATTGGATCTCTTAAATTAGATGAATACACAAAGAAGTGTGAGAAAGTTGCATGTACTTTCAAGATTAAAAATACACTAGACGCAAAAATTAAGGGATAGACAAAAAATAGCAAATTTTTTGCCATTTTTCAAAAGGCTGTAACTTCGTGAAAAATGGTCGAAAAACGTTTTAAAAAAGGAAATTGTAGCCCCAAGTTTCTAGTTTTCAGATCTGGGGTAAACATTTTTTTATCATGAGTAGTTTCCGAGAAAACGTCGGAAAACCATCGAGGGAAAAATTTTCGAAATTTTCATTCATTTTTAAAAATTATTCAAGTCCATGGACTTGAATAATTTTTTTCTATGATTCCATCATAAAGCTCTTTTGGAGAATTTTATCCTCTTTAATTTGAGCGGTAGTTGAGCTCTGTACGATCATTTTTGGCGGAGTTATCAGCATTCAAAGCAAAAACTGCACTTTTGACTTGATAAATTGATAATTGATCCATAGGGGGTAGGTATATCAACTTTTAGAAATTTATTTCTAGGTTGATATTCAAATTTTAAGGAGCTACAGCAGTTCAAAAACTCAAAATAACAGTTTTGGACGGTTAAAAATTATTGTAGGCATTGACGAAAAAATTATTGTAGGCATTGACGAAAAAAATTTTGGCATTGAGGAAAATTTTTTCCGAAAAAAATGTTGGCATTGAGGAAAATTTTTTCCGAAAAAAATTTTGGCATTGAAGAAACAATTTTTAACCGTCCAAAACTTTTATTTTAAGTTTTTGAACTGCTGTAGTTCCTTAACATTTGAATGTCAACCTAGAACTTAATTTCTAAAAGTTGATATACCTACCTCCTATGGATCAGTGAATTTTTTCTGCGAATCTCCAAATTTTTTTCACAGCAAAATTTTTTTGATCAAATTTTTGTTTTTTTTTCTCACAGAGTAACTTTTGTCGAAAAAAACAATTCAGGTTATTATTGAAAAAAATATCAACTATGAAAAATGAATAAAAGCTAAAAAATGCATTTTTCATGGATTTTTAGGAAAAATAGAAAATTCAATCGTTCGGAACACAATGAAGGAAAAATCGGAATGCTTTGAAATTTTCAGGATTTGTTAAGAATACTCTGAGGTTAAAGAATCTAAGTCTATATCCTTTATCAGTCCATTACTTCTTGAAATATCCCAAGTTTAGCATACATCCTTAAATACGCGTCTTTTTACCTTTTTGTTGATCGATCTTTTCGCAATGAAAAACATTTTGTCATAAAAAATAAGTAATAAGGTGTTATAGGGGATGTTTTTCAGTTTCTGAAACCCACCTTAAACTTTTTGAACGATCATTAGTTCCCGGGTTATCAATTTTAAAAATCAAAAGTGCAGTTTTTGCTTTGAACGCTGATAACTCCGCCAAAAATCATCGTACAGAGCTCAACCACCGCTCAAATTAAAGAGGATAAAATTCTCTAAAAGCGCTTCGTGATGGAATCATCGAAAAAAAAAAATTATTCAAGTCCACGGACCTTTTCAAAGATGAATAAAAATTTTGAAAAATTTTCCCTCGATGGTTTTCCGACGTTTTCTCGGAAACAACTCATGATAAAAAAATTTTGACCCCAGATCTGAAAACTAGAAACTTGGGGCTATAATTTCCTTTTTGTTAAACGTTTTTCGACCATTTTTCACGAAGTTACCGCCTTTTGAAAAATGGCAAAAAATTTGCTATTTTTTTTCTATCCCTTAATTTTTGCGTCTAGTGTATATTGGAGGAATTAAAGAGATTTTGATTTCTCAATAAAAATGTTATCGTCAACAACAAGAATTAGTTTTTGAGGAAAGATTACCACGCTAACCAAAATAGTGATACTACGCATTCCTGTCCACTAATTAGTGGATTATTCGGCGTTGTAATATGAGACTAGTAGCATGAAAACACAATTAAATTCATTAGAGTCGTGTGAGATTCAATTATTTATAAATTTAGAATCAATCGTATAATTGTAGCATTAAATTCTCCGTACTTAAATATATTTCAAATATTTATATCTCAAAGTAATCTTACAGCTAATTAATATAAATAAAAAGATATCGTGTCACAAAATTATTATATTGTGGTGCGTATAATCACGTGATTTTATGGATATATTCATTCGCAGTTCAACCCCAAAATTAAATTTTTCATAAAAATTACCTAAGTTAAATATTTTATCAAGAAAGGTGTTGTAGACGCTAAACTTCAAATCTTATTTTCCATCGATTACATCTATACCCAGAAAAACAATATCCGATATTCCCAAATTCCTAGGAAAAGTCTGATCAACTTAATCCATGTAATTCAGCGGATAGTTGTATATAAAATGGCCTCATGGAAAGTTGGCACTTATAGATGACAAAATAGCTCAAACATTAAACAGTTGATTGTATATACGAGTACAGGTCCCAGTCTATATTGCGAGTGTATCGGGGACGCAATCGTAACAATTCAATTGTGTTCCAGCAATTACGTAGGTAACTACGTGACTTGCCGTACTCTGACATAGCACGTAATCGTTGCACGCAGGCTTACGCTGTACGACGTGAAGCAGACTGTGCAGGAAAGTGCTTAACTGCAATGCTACAAAGATATACAAAGCCAAAGAATACATTTTGTAGACAGGTATGGCGGGCAGCGGAGGAACGTAGACAGAGTGGACGTGCCTCGGTTCAACCCCGATCCGATATCACGACTCCCGCGACTCAAAGTTAATATAATGGGACATGAGGCAAGTCGCGTTCATGTGTGAAAGTGAACATCTGCAAGGAATGCATTCATTAGAAGCCACAAGTAGACGAGTTCGCCGACACACAGTTCAACTAAGGCTAAAAAGCTTTTATGATGCAATAGCTCAGTAATGAAATAAAGTCACGAGAAAGCAAACCAAAATAAACAAATTTAACAAAACGCGAGATTATTTCGATCTGATAATAAGCTAAGCTCGATTCACATGATGACGTGTTCAGCTCGCAGCACTACTGTTTTTACACGATTACAAGCGATTTATCGCCTGTCATCGTTGAAGGTACGCGGAATGTGTTACGTTTTATTTATGACTTTAGGCCAATTTTAGATGTTAATGTTCTGTAAAACATTTGAATGTTTTGGGGCATCCCATATTTTGGGTATGTTAAACGGCTCATGAATCCAGGATCTCAAATAATGATTTCTTTTCGAAAACTACTCATCAAGCCAGAACCAAAATTACAGACAGAATATAGCACAGATAATTCGTTTATCTTAACGTGATCGTAACTGGAATGTCTAACACATCCTCGATATAATTGTGGTTAATGCGCGGATCTTGTTCTCTAGTTGCATGAACTTCTATGGTTAATGAAAGGCGGACTTCTAAAATATTGGATTAATCAGTACTACACAGTTTACAGTGTTCCGAGTGAGGCACTGGCTGTTGCCACCTTGAATACGTCTGTAATTATCGACGCGACAAAAAAATGTTTCAAACGAAAGTGGTATGATACGAAAGGGGTCATAAACTGCAGCCATTTTTGTTATCTCATTGGAGGCGCTGTTACACACTACAGGTTACCTCCACTTTTTTGAATGGGACAGTACGATTTTTTCATCTATCTTGTAGAGTATGAAAAATTGCATAAAAAACATTTAGTGGTCAAAGTAGTTCGAGTTAATTCAAAATCAGAAAGTGGCATGAACTGCCGCACTGAATTCGCACTGAATTCTGCCGATGGGCTCATCGCTAGATTCAAAGAAATGACTCATTGATTAATCGGATTTTACTAACTGATGAGGCAACATTCGTGAATCATGGAAATATTAACTCGTATAACATGCATTTGTGATCAACTGAAAATTCACATTGGCTGCGGCAAATTACACACCAAAGACCGTGGTCGGTTAATGTATGCTGTGGGATTTTTGGGAATATAATCATAGGCCTTTATTTCATCGAAGGGAATCTTAATGGTAGGAAGTACACCGCATTCCTTCAAGAAGCATTAGGTCTGTTATTGGAAGAAATCCCTTAAGTAACAAGAAACAGGATGTGGTATCAACACGATGGGTGGCCGGTACATTTTTCGCTGATAGCTAGAAATGATTTCCAAAAGAGATTTCCAAATCGGCAGAGTGTACGCGGATGAGCTGTATCGTGGCCGGCTCGCTCGCCAGACGGCTTGACGCCTCTGGACCTATTCCTGTCGGGATACGTGGAAAATCTTGTTTATAAACAACGGACAACTACGCCGGATGATATGCGTGAGAGCATTCTACGAGCCTGTGATTCGATAAGCGCGGAAGTGATAAGAAATTCTACACAATCTGTGATGAGGAGATTGAAATACTGCATTGATTCCAATGCCAATCACTTTGAACGTGTACTGTGAATAAAGGTAATTTCACATAAAAATAAAGTTCATGTCAATTTTTTATCTTAAATGCGCTTGAATGACTTTGACCCATAAATGTTTTTTATGCATTTTTTCGATACTCTACAAGATAGTTGAAAAAAAATGTATCGTCCCATTTAAAAAAGTGGAGGTGGCCTTTACTGTGCGACAGCGCTTCCACCGAGATAAAAAGAAACGGTCGCATTTGATGACCCTTTTCGTACGGTACAACTTTTATATGATACATTTTTTTATGACGTCGATAATTAGAGAGATATTTAAGGTCGCAACAGTTAGTACTTCGCACTGTATACTCTTTTAAAAATTGTATCAAGAGAACACGTGCTGAAATAAAAAATTCTCTTGAACACATTATCGGTTCTTTTTCTATCAAAATAAGGCCGATTTATCATAAAATATAAACTATCTTAATTTAAACAATACTTTTATTATATATCTTTATATTTAACGTACCAAAAATGCGAAACTTTCTAGGAAATAGTCAATTCAATTTATTACACTACATACGAAAATAAAATGTTAAGAAACGCATGTCCAAACGCGGCAGGCGCCACCTATGCCTCTAGGGAAGCTAGGGACTAACCGTTAGGGGACGAAAAGCCACAGGGCAAGTAGCGCCACGGGAAGAGCGGGACGCGCCCGAACCGATTGCCCAGCAACAAGTGGCGCGCGCGCTCACGGCGTACCGGCGAGGGGCAGACGAGCCACGCGCCGGGCGGTTGAGGAAAGGAGTGGATGAAGGACGCTAGCGTCGAAACGGAGAGTAAGAGAGAGAGTGTAAGGGATCAAGCCACGCGGTCGGTAATCCCACGAGGCGGACGCCTGTAATCACCGAATCAAATATATTGTTCTGTTCATTCTTTTAAGAAACGAGTACCTTTCCTTTCCGGCTCGAAACGTAACGCGTATCAGAGTGAGAGAGAGAGACAGGGAGACAGTAGCATCGTGTGGGCGCGGAACGTTTAGAGGAAGAGAGTGGAGAGAGGATATGTTTCCGAGATCGTATCTTCATCTCCTTTTGTTTTACTTTTAACAAAAGAGATATTAAAATACGCAAATTTTTTTTCTGAAAACAAAATAATCTCGATCAAGTAACGATCTTCAATTCCAATTCAAATTCTCATGATCGTTTTATACCAGTCGCAAGCCTTCGATATGGTAAAACTCTTTACAGCAAACGAAATTGAATGTCTTCGAAAATTTCAAGTTCTTCTAATTTTTATATTTCAAACGTAGATTGCAGGACAACTACCTTATTTTCGCGTGTTTCCGTGGGCCATAAAAAAATTCCGACAAGCAACATCGAACAAAAAACTTGCCGTCGTTTGATGAAAACAGTGACCAAGGGAAAACAAAACAAACCTCCAATAGTGAGGGAATAATAAAAACAAAGATAAAACAAAAAGTTAAAATCAAATTAGAAATCAAAGTCAAGATCGAAATGAAAATCAAAACATGAGTATAAAAACAATTTTTGGAAAAACCGCAAATTCCATTTCTACCCCTGAATCAACATCGCATAATATGAAAAATTATTTAGATCGTTTGAAAACTCCCTTCTATGTCGTGGTGGCAGACAACATGATGAAAAAGCGATATATTCCCTCTGTCGAAATCCGTTAAGGCGTCTATGCCGGCGATTGTCTAGTGACGATTGTAAACGGTAAGGTCCATTTGAAGGTTCACAATATCACAAATGACGCCGTAAGACTAATCGCGCCTATTGTAAAGTTGCCGGACTCGCCGAGGGTGTGACAGAGGACGCCCAACTTCGATCCTCGTTGCGGCACACAGAATATTTAGGATATAAGATTTAGGAAAATTGTAACGCGTTAGGCCAAATCGTTGGAAAAGACGCGTTCGTCGGCGATAGACCGTCTTTCCCCGTTTCCTCACCTCCACACGGCACGCGCGAGCAGCTCGGAAAAGAACATCGGCCGTCACTCGAGAAGTCCGTGGCGCCACCCCTCGGACGTGACGGGCTGGTCGCGGTAAGCTCAGACGACACCCCGGACATCGTCCTCGCGCCCCGGGGATAATGGAGAGTCCTCACTATCGATCGAAAATCGTACATCGGCCGATAGCGAGAGGTCACTGGGGAAGTCACATGGCGGCGTCGCGTTATCCAAAAATGGAACGAGGGCCCCTCTCTCTTAAGAAATTCGGTCGAGCACGAGGACCCGACCGGCACCGAGAGTCATTGAGCCTTGGGAGTCCTCGGGAGTCGTATCCTCCGTACCTCCGCACTTTGGAAATTCGGAAAACCGTAGGATTCGGATTATTCGGAAACCTTGGCATCTTTGGGAAATCCGGAACACCATTTGGACGAGATTGGAAAGAATCGTTTACGTGAGTACCCCTCGCTCTTAGTGTTCGCGAAGAGTGACCGCTGGTCGACCGTGTGTTCCTTCCTCCCATTCCGTGCGTGTTCGTCGTCGGTCGTTTAGTAATTTAGCGAAACGTGCCGTGACGAGTGCCGCATTCCCTGCGGATTTCGCGAGCCTCAAAATCAGGCGTTCCCGATCGCGTTCGGTCGGCGGCGTTGCCGCGTGGTCAGAGTCTCCCCCCCCCCCCCCCCCCGGGCGGGGGGGCCGGGCGTGGGGGGGGGGGGGGGGGGGGGGACTCTGACCACGCGGCAGCGCCGCCGACCGAACGCGATCGGGAACGCCTGATTTTGAGGCTCGCGAAAGCCGCAGGGAAGTGGGTTGCTCGTCGTGGGAA
>JAPYZI010003294.1:0-25076 GCA_030523105.1 Ophioninae sp. A BG-2022a | reverse complement strand
AATCGATGGTCCAACTTTGAAATTCTGCCAAAAATCGAAAAATCATCGGATTCCAATTATTAAAAAAGCATTTTGAAGAGAAAATCATAACGAAGAGATTGAGCACAGGATGGAGTATCAAATCCCAAAGGAAAAAAAGTTATCGATGATTTAGTGAAAAAACTTATTTGCCCAAAAATGAAAAAAAAATTTCGATTTTTAATATTTTTTTTAATGGTTCATTTCTATGTCATTTTATCCCCTGAGCAAGAATCTGCTATTCGTTTCTCCCAAAACCCAAAATTTCGATGAAAAGATCGTAAAAAACTTCTCAAAACACGATTTTTTTTGCTGTGTGCGGTGCTTTCGAAGAAATTTCGATTATATTCGTCGAATGTCCGAATAATTTGTTTGTAATCAGCTGAAATAGTTTGTAATCAGCTGAAAATTATCGAATGTCCGAATCGATCATTTTCAGCTGATTACAAACATGTCCGAGTTTTTGCCGAAAGCACAGAATTGGACGCTCATGACGCCGCCAGGAATACTTGTCTGTAAGCCGTCCATAAGACTATCTTATGTACGTCTGACTCCGTTGCGGTTGCGTCCACGCGTGTTTATAATCGACGTTTTGTTTTTACAAACGAATTATATGAAGGACAGCTTTGCATAACAGTAAAGATTCGGGTTTTTGTTTGTTTACTGTTGACGAGATTCGATAAAGAGATCCGATCGACAATAACTATCGAATTGAGGTTATGTCGGTATCGAGCATGTGTTAAATATAATCGAAACAATAGTTCATTCACCATGGGTAAACCGGCTAGTGGTGAGTACTCGGAATAATGGAAAAAACTGACTGATAATCAATCAAGTTCTTCCGAAAAAGTGTTTATTCGGGCCTTTCGCACGTTCCGGGTTTTCTTGTACAGGCAACTGGGCAAGGGGTGACAAAAAGTTGTCTTGGTCTTATCGCAACAAAAAGCGTCAATCGAAAATTAACAATCGTGGCGAAGGGGGCCAAGAAAATGTTCAAGTGCAGAACCAGAAGGCTCGCATCGTTGTGCGCAATTTGTCCTTCAAGGTGAGTCGTGCAAAATATTGGTTAAACACCTGTCTCGCCACCAGCCTTGTCGATCAATATTCGTAACAATGGAGGTTAAGAAATTATCCCTGGATGGCTACGATCAGCCTTATCAATACGACTTCCTCAGGCGACGGAAGCTGACGTTAAGAAGCTGTACGCGCCTTTTGGCGAAGTTGAACAAATAGACCTTCTGAAACGGCCAGACGGCAAGCTGGTCGGTTGTGGATTTGTGCAGTTCAAGAGAGTGGAGGACGCGTCCAAAGCCATTTTCAATACCAACAAACAGGAGCTGCTCGGTAAATAAGAATCGAGATTGTCGACCAATGCTCTGATCCCCATATTCCAGTTCTTTTAGTTTTTTAACCAGATTTTCTTTCCCTATATGTTATTGTGCGATATAGGTAGGCCGATAAGCGTTGGCTGGGCCATTGCGAAAGCAAAGTACGTAGAGCAGCTACAGAAGAAGTCTTCCCAGACAGAAAGCCCTGCCGTTCAACTGAGCCAGAATCAGAGAGAACTCTACCCTGATGCAAGCGAACATCAGGATCAACTCACAGGCAAAGATGACCAAGTCAATAATGGGGAAGGAGCAGAAGCCAATGACGGAGCACCTCCAACGAAGAAACAGAAGAACAACGTTTCCAGGAAGGAGGAGAGGAAAGAATGGAAACTACGCATGTCGAAAAAACGCGCGCGTATAGTCGTGAGGAATTTGTCTTTCAAGGTAGAGGCTTTCGTTTCCGTAACAGTTCAAATATGTTAATTTTACGTATTTGTTGGATGCTTATAAACTACAGAATTCAATAGGTCACCGAGGATACATTGAGAGAGAATTTCGCCAAGTACGGACCGATAGAGGAGATCCAGATATTGTCGAAGGCCGATGGCAAACTATTGGGCTGTGCTTTCATCCAATACGAGTTCGCTCAGGCTGCGGCTAAAGCTGTTCACTACGAGAACATGAAACCCCTTCTCGGCAGACCCATGGTAGTCGATAGAGCCGTGGCCAAAGCGAAATATGAAAAAGCCACGCAACAGGCCGAAGCCAACGATGTAAAGCCCAAAATAGATGAAATCGAAATCAAAGAGGAAATCGAGGACGAAGATGAAGATACGAAGGAAAATGTCAACGACGACGCCTCGGTGAAGGATGAATCTGACAGTGATGTAAAAGAAGAAGGGTCCTCGATTGGGTCGAGTTCCTCTGATGAGGATAGCGATGAAGACATCAAAGAGGAAGAAGATAATGAAGAAAATGATGATGATGATAATAATGATGACCCTAGCAATCACCACAACTCGATACTGGAAGAGAAACGACCCCGTGTAATCTCTAACGACGTTAGCGAAGGGAAAACAGTCTTTCTCAAGAACGTACCGTTTTCAGTGAAAAATGACGAATTGAAAATGTGTATGGAGCAATTCGGGCCGGTCTACTACGCTCTCGTGTGCATGGATCCTCTAACCGAACATTCTAAGGGAACAGCATTTGTAAAATTTCAGGTAATCATCAGCCTCTATTTATAACCCAGGGATTTTTTAATCTGTGTGCTTTACCATTTAATCGTAAACGTTCGTTCAACTTTGATTCATGATTGCAGAACGTTGAGGATGCTGAAAAGTGTTTGTCGGCTGGGACTGAGCTGCGTTTGCGAGATCAAGTGCTCGATCCTCATCGAGCCCTGAATAGAAACGCGGTCCAGGATCCGAAAGGCGTTAAGCGGGAGAAGGTCAAAGACTCTCGAAATTTGTATCTCGTTAAGGAAGGCGGTACGTATAACCGAAGAATTAGGGCCGAGTTGGTTTTACTTTCATTCACAGAAATATACAAAGAAAATTCGGTTTGTATTCCAGTTGTATTGGCCGGCAGCCCAGCAGCCGCTGGTCTTTCGGCAGCTGACATGGCCAAGCGCCTCCAGCTGGAACAATGGAAATCGCAGATGTTGCGGAATCTCAACATGTTCGTTTCGAGAGTTCGCCTCGTGGTCCACAATTTGCCACCTACTCTCGACGATTCCCAACTTAGGCAAATCTTCAAGAAACACGCGGGTCCTAAAGCCATAATCCAGGAGGTAAATCCCCATCCATTCCCAAAATTAGGATCATTGGGTTTTTTCATTCCAACTGTAATCGTCAGAGGAAAATATTCTGCCATATTGACGCAATTGTTTCTTTTAGGCAAGGGTTATGCGCGACATGAAGAACCTGGACGCGCAAGGAATCGGCAAGTCCAAGGAGTTCGGTTTCGTAGCGTTTACCAATCACGAGGACGCACTAAAAGCACTGCGAAGCGTTAACAACAATCCAAACGTATTTTCAAAAACGAAAGTACGCCAATTACCAGAACTTCATAAATATTCGACAATCAAGAGAATTTCTTTGGGTTCCCGGTGTTAAAGAGATTATATCTGATTGCAGAGACCCATTGTCGCGTTCTCGATCGAAAATCGCGTTATGGTGAACGCGAAAAAGCGCCGCGTCATTAAAAGCCGCGAGCGCAATCCGCTCTGGAAGAATCGCGAAAAATTGGACGACAACAAGAACGAACCGTCGATCAAACGGGCGAAAATACTCGGCGCACCGAAATCTGATGCCGATGACCGCGATTTCTCCGGAGTGAAGAGCAAACCCGGCGAGAGCAAGATGCGATCGAAATTCAATTTGAAGAATCAAGCGCTGCTGCATCAAAAAGTCCGCAAAGCGGAAAAAAAGAAAGAAAAAGCAACGAAGAAGCTCCAAACCAAAAAACGGGATATACGCATTTCTAGACAAGAAATCAAGGTACGACGTCATCAATATACGCACAAACAATCACTATAGAATATAATTAAACAAACGATGTGTTTTTTTCAGCCGCGTCAAGGCAGTAAAAAGATAAGCGCCGATGAAGCTAATTTCAACAAACTCGTTGACAATTACAAGAGCAAACTACAAGCCGTTCCGATCGCGAAATCTAAATGGTACGACACGTGAAGATCTTCGACTTATCAAGACTCGTCGAACAATCACGATCGTCTTTTATATTGTATTATATAAATATAGTTAACTCAATTCTTAACAAAATTTATCGATTAATTATCAGTTTCTCTTTTTAAATCTATCAACAAAAAATCCCACGCCTTCGGTAATGTTATCCATAGTCGGTAATAATGTTACCCACTGTTGGTAATAACGTTACCCGCGGTCGGTAAGAAACACTTCGTTGCGCCGCGATTCAACTAGATGGCTGTCGAGTCTTCGAATTCATCGTGAGTATCATTTGAAAAAAGTTCGTTGTGCAGTGAAGAGTTGAACAATTCAATTTCCCGTGCAAACAGAATGTAAATTCAAAGTTTCGAGTATAAGAGTTAGAAAAAACTCGACGCGGAAGAAGTTAATCTAAATATGACAATTATTCGATGTTCCTGGACTCAATAAAACGAGAGCAACAATTGTGAAAAAAGATCATCCCTTCTCATCCTACACTGCATCGGTGTAACTAAAATGGCGCCGTCACGACACGTCGTTCGGGTGGAAACGAAGCAGCGAAACATAATTCGGTAAAACAAAAAATTTTTACCAAATCACGTTTTATTCAATTATTCGATCGAATAATATTTCACAATCAGTACAATTTTGTTTGTTATCCTTTATCGCAACTTTCCAAACGGTTTGACGTTCCCAGAAAGAAAATGATTTTTACCGTTGCGTCGTAAATACGCGTTAAAAAATTCCGGCAGGTTGGTTTTTGTTTTACGTGTTTTCACGGCCATTGCGTCGCGATAATCGTCGCCACCGGGCTCGCGCGTTTCGAGCAAGATCCGTGGCCCCTTGGCAGTGGGCGCGTTTCCCCTTTTTGTTTCGGAACTTCGTTTGACGAATCTTGGGGATATATTTAGACAAAAGACTTGAGAATAACACATCGATGGGAGTGAAATTTTCCGCGTGGAACAAAGTTTTGCTGTTTGGATGGTTTTAACGATACGCTATGCTCTTGACGTTGAACCTTTATATATATATATATCGTTCAGTGTGACTGGTGACACGCGGACCGTATATAATATCCGTGTTTAATGATATTCAAGAAATGTATCGAACCGTGTAAAAATATAATTCGGATGAGCTGGGTTATAAAGGGGGCGGGAGGACAGGGAAAGGGCGAGTGAGAAAGAGTCGCGGAGAGTGAGGAAATAAAAAGAGAAAGACAAACGAATTCTCGTGACCAGAAAGTTCGACAAAACCGTGTACGACTAAATGTATTCCCGAAAATGGTTAGAGTGAAAATTCAAGTAGTGAAATTCACGACGCGTCCACAGAGATGCTTGGAGAAAAAAAAACATACATTGTTCTCGTCCGAAAAAGATTAGTTTGGGCGCAAAAATCGTTCGATCTGCAATTGTGAGGTTATGTTTTCCGATGAAACTTCTTGTAGAGGGCGTTCTTCGATAAATCGTACTTGGTTTTGTCACATCGATGAAACAAGGCCGTGAAGCGTTAAATACACGTTAAAAGTGGACGTTTGAGGTTATGTTCGAAATTATGCCACGAAATTGTTCGACAGGATGTTCCGGACGTACCGAGAGATTATTAATGGTTGTTTTCATCACGGAACGTATCATGCGCTGTGAAATTGTGTGTGTTTTTTTAAAGCTCGTGAAAACATCGTCGAGAGAGGGGGATAAAAAGATCGGGAGAGAAAGCGAACGCAGCATTGTCTTTGTCGAGCACAAATTGATCGGGTCGTCGAGGATAACGGACGAATTTATATTCGTACGCGGTGGGTGAAAGCAGCGGTAAGTTTGGAACGACTCGACGCTTCTCGAACAATCTTCTTCCTTCGTCCGACATCTTCGAACGAAGAATCATTCTCGGTTTGGACTCGCGTCAGTCTTGGCCACCGAGTTTCCCGTACGGACGTAGGAGTCAAGTTTCTCAATTAAGAACTCGATCCTCTTCGCCTAACCTCTGTGTTACCTCAATCTATCTCTTTCTCTCTCACTCTTCTCGGTTCGATGATCTCCCCAGTTTGGAAACAAGAAGTACGCGCGGCGCAAAGCGCTTGGACAATCCGGCGATAAACCGCAACGTCGAAGAGATTTCCTCCCGGAAATTGAAGGCAAATTCGGGCACGAGCTATGCCCTTTGGCGGTGCGATGTATACGGGAGTGTTTGTGTACGTATGTATAGTAAATCTTCGTCCAGTTTCGACGCTTTTTAAAGCGAGCATCGAACGCTCGGCGATTGTCCGAAAACGTCATTTCCACTTTCTTTTCTACATTACCATCAATAGAAATTTCAGTTTTCTCGGAAGCTTGAACAATCGGTTCGATATCCTAACCTCGAAAACCTAACCTCAAAAATCCGTCAGAGGTAACGATCGTTCGTTGACATCGAAAACAATTCAAACGCGTGCGTTAATTAATATTTATGAATGTTAATTAATATTTGCATTAATTAATCATTAATTTAAGAATACTTGAAATTTAATGAAATCATAACCTAATGAATACTCATCGAAACGCTTCAAAATAAATTCCCAACGAATATGGATTCGACTAACGAATGACCGTTATGAAATATACATAAAAACCTACTTACGCCGTTCGCGTTTTATCAGCTTGACCTTATCCAAACCAGGCAAACGTACAAAGCAAAAAATAATAAAAAACAAGAAAAAAAAAAAAAAAACAAAAATCAAACCCGAGCATCGAGATAAAAACGTTAACTTTTTCGATTCAATTCCGATACGCGGAGATCTTTCGCGTTACGCGTAAAAAAAAACGGCACGGTCCGGGGGGAGGGAGGGAACGAGGACGTTGATGGTGGATACTGGTAGGGAATTCGTACAGGGCGTACGTACGTACGTTTGTTCCGGCATTGTCGCGGGCTGTTGCTCTCTCAACAGCAGCTCCATGTCCGAGATTTCCTTTACGCACGATCGCCCACATACATTTCGTTAAAACGCGCGTGTTCCCGTCCGTTTCATTAATTTTAATGCTCGCGAAGAGCTTGGGCGTGTGCACGCTCTCTCTCTCTCTCTCTTTCTCTATATTTCGCACTTTTACTCGGGCAACGTATGAATACGAATTCGTCCGCGTGTACACGCGTCCATACGTGCATGAGTGAGGGGAGCCTGTGAATGCGCGCGGCATCGCTGGCCCTTTTTACCATGTACACGTACGTAACACGAGGGACCCTCCAATCATTGTACGCGGCGAGCTCAACAACTATGTATCTGCACACGCGCACACACACACAATCTATATATATATATATAACGTCGTGGTATTCTCGAGTGCCTCGCGTCCACCGTATACGTCTATATTTAGGATATTATATGGATATCGGTATTAAATATGACTGGTAAAGGGTTTCTATCGTATAACGTATAATATATATACATATATAATAATAATAATAATAATAATAATATATGTATTATACAACATCAACTGACATAATGCTATGAATGATACAATTATAATAAATATAATATATAATATAATAATAAATATAAATGGATATATATAAATATATAGATACTGATATACTTATACATTTCTATATACTCACGTATAAAAAAAACATAAAAATAATCAAAGCAGCAAAAACCTTGGAAAAAACGACACTAGCCCTTTCAAAAAGTTGAATAACCATTCGAGGAAGCACGATTATCGAATTCGAAAGATTCCGAATTCGAATATCGAGCGAAAAAAACGTCACGGAACGCCAATGTTTCTCCGGTAATTTTTCGGAGAAGTTACATCGAATACACGTTGGCTTCTGTGAAATTATTATTATTATTATTATTATGATTATTATTACACCAATCGCAGCATTACTAGGTATCGAGCGCGATTAGTCTCGTTGCGTTAGATTTTAAGGCAAACGAGTGTACTCGTTCATGCGTTATCGGGGGAGGCCTCGAATTCTCGTGCCCGAGTATTATATTCCTCCAACCACCGAGCCCCCCCCCCCCCCTCCCCCCGCCTCCTGGCCACCGTCAACCCTCTATTTCGTTCTCTCTGTGTACAGTTGATATTAATTAATAATCAGAAACAGATGCGGCCTTCCACAACCAGTTTCGAAACGATATATAATTATTTAAGTTCCTCCTCGTCTCGATGCTCTATATTCGTCGTCGTCGTCGTCGTCTCTCTCTCTTTTTCTCTCTCTCTCTCTCTCTCTCTATTTCTCGCTGTACTGCGTGTGCTAATTAAAGAGCACTCGGTTGCGCATTTTACGCGGATGCATCGGGAGAGTTCTCTAGTTCTGTGATGAGCCGTTTATCCTCCGGCGGCGTCCGATTATCAACGCCCCGTTAGTCACCCTTTTACGCGGATTCGTACGGAATAACGTTCGTCGCGACGATCCCAGCTGAAATCACATTTCGCGAATATTATTTTTTTTTTTTTTTTTAATAAAACTACGACAACGAAAATGACGTGTATGGGAGAGAGGAGGAGAGGGGAGAGGACAAATGTCAACATTGAGGGAGGGGGGATGATTCTCATCGGGTTATTACGTTCTCGGGTGAGAACGATCGTTCGATCGCATCCTCGACGATCCTCTTGAGTAATTGAATTTAAATATCGTCGAATTGTACGATTATTAACACAGGTATTCAGTTAATGGAAATATATGTTTAATATATTTATACGTATGCAGGTACCGAACGTTGATCGAGTAACGGATACTTGGGAATTATTGAAATTTGATAATTTTTGTACCGGAAGTAACTCGTCGATGCGCGATACAGTTTCGTTCTTCGAGATCTTTTTTTTTTCTCGTTTATTGAAACGGGAGACATCGATTCAAGGATAAAGAAAAAAGGAAACAACGAAACGGGCTGTTCAATCATTTTTATTTTTATTGGAAATTCTGTATTTTTTATTTTTTAGTTGAAGCTTGCGTCTTTTAGATTTCCGGTTGGTTAAATATACTCGGTTGGTATCGATAATCAATGTTTTGTTTGGGTTTGTCGAAATAAGTAATTACGGAATTGAGCCAAACCGGATGGGGGTTTTTTTTTCTTTTTTTTACTTTCTACAACATAGTTGCTGTCATTGATCGAAACGCCGTCAAAAAGTTCGCCGATTAACATCGATTTTTCCATTTTCCTAATCCAATCGGAGCTTCCATCTTTTTCTTCACTTTTCGCGATTCCGATACACTCGGGATGGTTGGAAAGTCTTTGGGAGGAGATTGGTGGAGGAATTAGGCGAAAGAATAGAACGTCCATTTTTGGGATATGGTAGAAAAGTCCGGATGGCGTTTAGCCAGGGAAAACGATAGTTCGCGCGTATACGTAACCTCGCTTTCCTTCTTTCTTCGTTCTCCGGGAAGCTGTGCTGGAACCGAGCGTGTCCGCTTTAATATCCTCCACTAACATTATTTCATAAAAGTATTACTATAAATCCAAACTCGCGTTATTTAAGTTCTCCCGTTCTTTAGACTTTAACCGAGCTCGGTGTGCCCTCTATATCCTCCGTTACCGCGAGCTCCTTCCACTTGGACTTCCGGCAGCGGGAGATACGACTGGGCGGCCTCCTGTCCCGAGAAAATAGGTGCGAGAGATATCGCCGCCATCTTTCCTCATCAGCCTCGCTTCTCGAGCGAAAGCTAAACTCGTCACGTCCCAAATCCAAAACGGCGAATCGTCGTTTCCGTTCCGTAAATAATTCGTCATTAGAGAACGAAAAAAACAACAACAACAACAACAACAAAAAAACGAAAAATTCTTCATTGTAACGGTGATCGATAAACTTTTTGAAAAACTGACGAACGAACGATGACCTTGAAGTAAAAAAACGCATCCCAAAATTGGCACGATCGCACAAACGAAAAATCTCTCAATTAAAAATATTTCCTATGTGATATTAACCGCGTTTTCAAGATATCATTATTGCGACATCAGCTTTCGAGAGATTGAATTTTCGAAGCGAACAATTCATGTTTTCTTTGTTTTCGATGACGAAGCTAAAAAAATGATGAAACGAGAATAGTGAAAAAAAAAAATGGTAATTCGGTAACTAGTCGATTTTTATTCCTACTCGATTGAGCTTGATGACCTTTGAAACGACCTTTCAAGAAACAGGTCGAATTACGCTTAATCCTCTGTAAATTCCTTTCGACTTTGATGAAACATTTCTAGAGGAGTATTTTTCTTCGCCGGTGTCGTTTTCAGGGGCCATTTTGAATTTCGAATAAACGTGTAATTATTCAAAGTGAAAATAGTGCAGTATTGGTCGTACCCGGTTGAAGTTCGTTACGGTTGGATGAGTCGGGATGAGTTATGAGAGTACGTTGCCAGGGGATGACAAAATGGCGCCGGCTCATTCCGAAGCGAAGCCTAAATCCATATATGCATATTGCGTGCGCGTAAAATGAACATACATGGTGTATTTTTTTTTTCTCTCTCTCTTTCGAACGGCCCGTTGGGCGAAACGAAGGTGTGGATGGAAAAAAAAGAGAGAGAGGGAAAGAAAAAGCGAGAGGCAGTCGGAGGGAGAGGCGTAGGTAACGTATGGTCGGCCGCGAGGGGTAAGCGCAAATTTCTGATACATAGAGGCGAGTTGTACACTCCGTCGAGCCAGTCGTCCCATTATATCGGATTAGTATTGTGATTGTGTAACCGATGCGACGTGACTCCATTATGAGTCGCGGGACCATTATGTCACCGTACTCCCAAAACTCCGTATTCCCTCCGCCAACTGGTATCGTTATTATTATACGTCATCCCGCCGCTTATAAGCCCACAGACACTTTTCGAAACGCGTTTATCCCACATTTGGGACTGATCGAATCTTCTACGCGTACGAAACGTTTTTTATTCGGAAAAAGCTTCGATATTAAGTTTCGAACCCCCAAACAAACCCAAACGAAAAAAAGTGATGAACTGTTCTGATTATCAATAAACGAATCTGATTATCAATAATCTTTGCTATTGTTGTAGCAAAAAAATCGATCAAGTTTTGGCTAATGTTAATTATTTAAGAAAAATCTCATTTTTTTTTCATCATATTCTTTTTGTTTTCACCAAAAGATGTTTTTTCTTTTTCAAAAAACCTGATTTTCAGGCCTTAGAAGTCCAACCTTCAATTACGACTGTCCTGATAACGGAATTCGATTTTTTTTTAATCATTGACCCAATCGCACTTGCAATTCCGAAATATAGATTTCTCATTAATTACCAATCAAATAAAATTCTAAATAAAACGAAGCAATAAAATAGAGCGTTTGAAACGAACAAGAAAACAAAGAAAATTCAATAATAATTGCGAATAACAATGAAATAATAACCATGACAAAAACGTTAGAAAATATCATTGAATAGTGATAATCAGCGATAGTGATAATGAAACCAAAACCTGACCACGAATTCCGACTTCGAATCACCCAATAATAAAAAAACTGCTTTCAGTTACATAATTTTCAAGACCATAATGCTACAAGGAACCGAACAATTCCTCGATCATGGCCAATTTCTCAGACCGATAAATTCACGTGAAATTCAATATGAAAACATTTGGCCGAGTCCGTTTTATCGCAACAATTGGTGAAAATTGTGGAAAAAGAGTGGAGGTAAGAGGGCTGTGGTAATTTCGCTGGAGGTTCAACCGAAACGTACGAGCGTTGGGGTGGGGTTATCTCGGTACGTGTACTCCGGTAGTCATAGATCGTATCTAGATATATATATACGTCCATATATATCTGGAACGCGTTTACCCGGGGTGGTGGGATATTCCGTTGCGGGTTCGGCTCGTTCGCCGACGCGTCGGCTCTTGCCGTCATACAATTTATTGGTAAACTTTGTTAGCTTGTTAGAGTGTTACGTGCGCTGGGATAAGAAAATATCTCGCGAGAGAGAAAGAGGACTCTTTCGCTTTCCACTACCCTGGCACGTGCTCACCGATAACTACTAGTGTGTACACAGCCAAACGTGATTTCGAGGACTTTGAGGTTTTAGAACCATCCACACGGATTCTACCAGGACTCAAAATCTGGTGTAGAATGTCTTTGCGGTCACATTCGGACTCCTAGTCTATTTGAAAAAAGCAGTGTTACCCTCGTGGCGAAAGCGACAGCGACATCCAGAATATAAATTAGACGTTGAAATACTTTTTTTTATACGCGAGCTAAACCGACAAAAGTGCACTACCAAGTGACTGGTGTATCGGGTTATTACTACGCAGGCTAAAATATCTCGTAGCGTTAAAAAGATGTTAAAAAGAACGCCGACTAGTCAGTAGCTACGAAAACGGACGTTATTTAAATTGTGGACGGACGTCCGCAGTTTCATGGACTGCTCGAAGCGGATGTCACTCGTATTTACAACGAAAAGTACCTCTGGAATTATAGTTTTGCTTTAAACTTACCAGCAGTGATGAAATACTTTGCGACTTCTTAAGAAATCATTTTTTCAAAGTGTGAATTTGTAGCGAATAGGTTAAGGGTCAATTTTAATTGATTTATAATTAGAAAAGAACTGCGGACGTCCTGTGGCGATTAGCGTAAAAGTTACAGTGCAGAGTTGATTAGGCGCTGATCAAGTCGTTTCGATTGTTGGAACCGTTTAAGTCTTGTTCTGTAAGGAGCTGGATTTAGGGATATCCAACACACAAGGGGTTATCTCAAAATGTGTCTTGAGCTCGCGAGCGGTCTCGCGCAGCGTCAACTAAGGAAGATCTTAACCTTGTTCTTATATGCTCGTCTTGTGTGCCAAAACAAGATCCCAAGCGTCTCTATCTCCGTTACTCTCGTTTGCTCTTTCTCCCTTACGCCTCGTTTCCGTTTTCTCTCCGAGGATCTGGCATTTTGTTTCTCCTCGCGAAGGGAGAATGAGAAAGAGAGAGAGAGAGAGACGGAGTGATGTTCTGTTGGGTGAAGTTGGATGTGATAGTCCACACGTACAGGGTTATGGCATTCCACGGTATGGCTCCTTCGTGCGCGCCACCCTGTGGCTGTTGGTCTGCACCAGTGCCCTCGACGCCACCGTGCGCTCACTGCCAAAGCTCTCTTCCTCTTCCTCTCTCCCTTTTTCTACGTTCACCTTTCGCTCCTCCGTGAGACGGTGCTCCCGGCACCGAGATCCAGATCTCTGAGAGGAATATGAATGTCACGCTATGCCCCACAGGCCCAACTTGTTTTTATACGTCGTTAAACCTAGAAAACTCGCTTCTCCTGAAGGGACAGCCAAAGATCTACCACGTGTTGTACGACTCCCGTGGAATGCGAGATAGAGACGGAGAGAAGTGAAAATCCGTGACTCTTCATCGTGTTCTCGGATAAGATATCGAAGAAAAAGACTGTCGCGTCTTCCGAGCGAAATACGTCTCTGTATGAAACGCCACCGGTATCTCAGGAGTAGAAAAGTTGAGCGAATAAGATTTGGATTTGAAGGGCAACGCGATATTCTTTACGGGAAGTTGAAACCTCGGAGTTAGAAATTTGGGCGTGGAATTAAAGGGATTTTGAGCGTTTTGCTTTTTATTCGTTCCGTGAATGGGCAGCATTCTTGGCTAGATCGTGCACAGTCTATATACGTTTTTTCGACCCCTTCTTCCAAATAGTTTTCGAGTTTCGCCGTACCCGGTCTTGCCCGACACTTTCTTAGGATTTATTTCACTAAACGTGTCAAATGAAAGTGTCGGGCAAGAGCGTGCACGCCGAAACTCGAAAACTATTTAGAGGGACGGGTTAAAAAAACGTATACACACTCACAATTACATAATCTGTAATGCTTATGATTGATAAGTGGCCAAGTAGCCTCTATCGGGCTATTAGGCACTGTCGACTCGTCGCCACTGACACGATCCGTGGCGTCAGTAATTTTGGCAGTGAGATATTAATTTTAAAAAATTCTTAATAAGGCTAGCTTCCTTTGGGATCCTTATCCCAAAGAACCACTACGGGAAATGTCATTGCGCATCCTCGCAAACGTCTCGGCAGCTGATCATTTCCTAAAATAGCTAATTCACTTGCCGGTCGGTATTATCAGGATCCTTGTGCCGCGATGTTTGCGCGAACGCGCCGGAACTCGGTGAATTTTGGGGGATTCGTTGCGAGGCGGATCCAGCGTACAAATAATAATTACGTTTTCGTTATGACGGTTGGTGTTGGGGGGATCGAGGAAAGGAACGATGGAGGTAGAGAACGAGCGAAAGTTGGATCTTCGGAGGCAAACGAAGCTCCCGAAAAGGCGGACTGTGCTCATACCGGTAGGTATATAGGATTTGTGCCCCGTGCAGTATACACGCAGTGAATTATGAGAATTGTGTCGAGATTCCGGGGGTGCGGAACGCGACCGGAGCTTAAATTTACACGGGGCCGTAATGGCGCTGCAGTCAAGCTGAAGTGAGGACGCACGAGAAGAGTACGAGAAGAGGCTGCAGCCGGCATGGAAAGAGGAAGATTCGGAGCCGGAACAAGAGCCAAAGAGAGAGACAGAGAGAGAGAGAGAAAGAGACAAAGCGAATGAAAGAGCAACGCGAGAGGAACTGTTCCGAAGCTTGGAGAAATGAGGAAAGACGGTTATATAGCTGAGGACAACAATCATAACAATCTAGTTAAACGTTATAAGGATATTTGGCGCTAAGAGGCGTGCCAAGCGTTGCATAAAATTAAATTGTACGCCAGAGAGTCGAGAAGTTATTGTCGATTCCAACCCTCCGTCGACCCGGGTTAGGGCTGCTTCGGAGGTTAGTCGGGGGAGGGACGGGGGGCTTTTCTCGTACTACGTATACTACCCATCTCCGGTTTCCTGCCTCCGGCACGTATCTTCTCTCCCCCACCCCAACCCCCCTCTCTCTTTCTTCTTCCCATCCGAAATTCATTCGAAGATGCTCGGCTCGAGGGATCAAGATGCCCCAGCGTATCTCGCGGGTACAAAAAACGAGACTCTCTTCGTATGCCTCCGCGGACTTTTATCGCGTCATCACTTTTTTTTACCCTTGCCCATTTACCGCGTCCAAGTTCCTACGGACTTTTTGCGTCACCCAAACAATTTTACCGGATCATCTCGGTGGACTCGAGGAGGGCACAGGGAAACTGACGAAAATTCAGCTTTTTATCGTTGCCGATCCTAAACTCAATACTTTCGTTCAAAACAGTAGATCCTAATTTCTAATTTGGCAAATACATCGATCTCGTCGCGACGGATCGAACGACGTTTCCAAAACAAAAAAATGTTTTCGACTCGTAGAGAGATATCAATTTTTCTGCGAGTTAAACTGGATGCGCAAGAAATGAAGAGTCCGTTCAATCGGGAATAACTCGTTCGAGTACGTACACGTAAGAAAGCACGGAATCGATCGGAACGATGGGGTATTCTCGTGATTTCCGGGACGGCCCGGTCAAGTCTTTGGAAAGGGGGGAGGAGTCGACGAAACGCGAATGAAAACGCGAAAGGACCGTGCAGATTTTTCAGCAATGCGGCTTTGGTTGGGGGGTGTTTGAAGGGCGGGAGGTGATGGAGGTTGGAGGAAAGGTTGTTCTGGAAAGCGAAGAAAATAAAAGGAAGAGCCCTTGGCTTTTGGCTCAATGTGTGCTACGTCGTCGAACGGACCCTCGAACTTTTCCCCGACGCTGGTTGACGTTCTTATGTACTATATATATATATATATATCCCTCACTCGTCTTTCACCTCCCGATCGCTTATTCTTTTCTTTCGTTTCTTTTCTTTTTCTTGCACAACGGGCTCTTTCTTTCCCAATAGAGGAAAGTCACCGGGCGTCGCGAGGCACCCGGGAAATTCAATATTTTGGCTATCGAGTTTCGATCGAGTGGAATTTCTTTTATTTCCCTTCGTATATGACGTATTTTACGGCAAAAAAAAAAATGTAAGAAAAAAAGAAAAAAGTTTAGATATAATGGGACGCTATGTACTTCGAGGCGGGATACGCGCGCGCCCTCTTTACTCACCCCTAAATTATATCGCCCTGCGCGCGATCGTCAACAATTGACTCCGAGACTCTCCACTTTTATTCTCCCCTGTGTACACCGTATACATATATATATATATTTATATAAATAAATGCGTGTATGAATTCGAAGACGCGGGAAGCTTAATCGTTTTTTACGCTTCAACGATGACATCTTTGCAAAAATTTCATGTACGTATAAACGTCGAAACGAGGATCTTCAGGGATCGGTCCTTCTTCGATCGTCCAACAACCGTGAGAAATAATTTTTTTTTTTTTTTTTTTTCGTTCGTTTTAATAATAATATAAGTTTGAATAAGTAAGACTGAAATCGTCACCGTTTGTTTGGGTTAGATTGCGTTATCGTTCGTAAAAACGAAATGATTTTGAACATTCGAAAATTCAATAAAACGTATCAACGATTTTAAACAAATCGCGATTGTTTTTTTCAATGCCAACGAGAATTGAATAAAACAATTTTATAATTTTTTTAATAAACACGATTGAACGCTAGAATTCGGTAAATTTCATTGTCAACGAGAGTACAAAGAAATAATTTGATAATTTTCGAACAACGAGAATTGAACGATGGAATTTAGAAAAATTTGAATGTCAACGAGAATAAAATTTCAAGAATTTCATAATATTCGTATAAACACAACCGAACGATAGAATACGGCAAACCCGATTCGATCAATCGAAACCCAAACGACTCGAAATCAAATTCAAAATCAAAATCGTAAAAAAACGAGGAGCAAGGGTGAATGGGAAATCCGGTATTGCGATCGAGGCACTTTGGGGAAGGGATTTTTTTTTTTTTGCATAGCCACAAGGGGCGTGTAAACGGATCGCACGCATGGTCGATGAACAAGAAAGAACAACGCACACTCGTACGTATCGATAATACGTAAAAAATTTCCGAGAGAGAGAGAGAGAGAATATTAGTCGATCGTAGAAATCGGCGCGCGCATTTAACTCGGTAAATCGGAGGGTCGTAAAGCGCCGGAGATTTCTCGTCGATCGTCGTCATGGCGAGAGAGTAGAGAAGAAAGAAGAAATGAAGAAGAAAAAAAAATACAAAAAAAAATACAAAAAATAAAGAGAGAAAGAAAAAAAAGGAAGATCGCAGTTAATAAGAAGTTTCGGGTCTCACGGATGTTGCGCAAACACGAAGAAAAGGGTAACCCGTCGTGTCGCACAGAGACATGGGCGTAAAGGGAAAACATGCAGTCACAATGTTGGTCCAACTACACGACAATTATTATTCATAAGCTTTATAATTAAGAGGGAACCCCTACGGGGTCATATTCGAGAAAGGGTATCTGCGATCTTTTTCGGGGCACCCCACGAAGCGTCGCGTCTCCCCCTCCCCCCTCTCCCCTTCGATCTCTCTTTTTCTTTTTCTCTCTCGAAGCCCCTTAACCGATCGACTCCGATGATGACGTCCATCTCGATCTATGTATATTTCATTCTGATGACGTAGACGAAACGCTCGAATGGAATGAGAAACATCGTGATTTCGAACAGCTTCTTTCTTAACGGGACGGCAAATTCCCCCGTCGTCATTCTTCTCGTCTTTAACAGTAACGAGTTTGAACTTTTTATATTACGTGCGAAAACGCGTGCTTTCGGTCTCAGGAACTCAGCGGTCGCATAGACCCCGACCAAAGATCGAGATCGAGCCAACACGCTGAGACATTGTCACAGTTTACAATTATACAAGTATATATGGGTATATGTATATATATATATGTTTGTGTGAGTGTACGTATACTTCGATTTATTATTTTTTTTAATCACTTTTTTTTAAATTTCGTATTTATTGAAATACCTTTGGAAATTGTATTTTTGGAAATTGTTTAACGAAAAATATAGTCGAAGAACAATGGAATTGGGACAATTTTGAGATTACTGTTTTTATTTCTTTTTTAATTTTTTTTTTTAATTGAGGTGAGCAGTCGTGTTTCGAAAAATTGCTTTGGTTTGGGTAACAAGATTTGCTTTTTTTTTTTTCGCTAAAAAAGAATTTTTATTCGTGCAATCTTGAAAAATAAAAAATACGTAAAAAAAAACATTGTCTTTTTTGTCGTTAAAAAAGTATTTTTATTCGTGCAATTTTGAATAATAAAAAATAGGCAATCTACAAAAATTCCATTATTTATAGATTACTTTGTACGAACATTTATTTCGAATGTTAATATTATATTTTAATAAATATAAATATACAAGCTACTTCAATAAATATTATTCATAATTATTTAATTAGTTTAATAATTATTAGTATAAAAGTTACCAATTTACGTGTTCAATTTATTGTATATTGATTAATATTATTTATCATATAAATTTTAATATTTATTGACAGAAAGAAAGGAAGAGTTGTGGCATATCATTTCGTGTATTTTTTCTCTTTTTTTTCTCCCCCCCCCCCCCCCCCCCCCTCGCTCTCTTTTTCCGTCTCATCAAAAACTCGCAGTTTCATGGGAATTCGAGTGTGAACATCGAGCTCGTGCAGTTCGAGAATAATCGAGCCGATTCTCCATTATATACCGTAATAGTACGATCGATGTATTTTCCTTGCTTGATTTTCTCGGGCTCCCCGTAAAACCGGGGTAGGTACGTAAAGCTGGAAAGAAATAGCGACAATGCGTTTATTCAACGAGGCGTCCCCCTTAACGCTCGAATCGGTGATGGTTCTCCTACTGTAATCCAATTTCCCCTCAAAGTAACGCAATTATAGGTGGAACCGACTGACCGGAAGTCGTGATCCGTACGGTCAGTTTTCGGGTGTCAGAAACGCGTCGAGTATTAGACGGAAGAGTATTAGACGTTCGGGACGATTGAACGATTTTTTCCTCGTCCCGAAAAGTGGACGAGAGTCTTCAATGGGGACTCCCCGCTAGCTTCTTCCAAAAAAGAAAATTTTATTTTCTGATTTGCTCCCCGCAGCTAAAATAGAATCCTGGAAAGATCACCTTCCTTTTCGCGAGCCTCTTGAAGGTGCACTTTTGATTCGTACTTTACTGCTACCTACAATTGTCAAGCTAATGCAACTTGGACGCTCGAATCTCTGATCGAACAAACTTGGACTCCCGAGGTTTAGATTTTTCAAATTAAAAATTAAAGAATACGAAATTTCGATATTTCTAAGTTACAAAATAAAAGAAATCTTTCGATATTTCCAAATTAGAAACTAACAAAAAACTCTCAATATTTCTAATTTAGAAAACAAATCCAAACAAACTTTGAAACCCCGAACAAGTTCAAATTCGCGAAAAAAAAAAAAAAAACTCAAAACTTCCACCATATCGAAAGTTGTTCGTAACTATTACAATTCCCGAACGTCCATCAGTGACAATGGATACCCACCTTTACAAAAGTGTTCCCAAAATTTGAACAAACTAAAAAAAAAAAAAAAACATTATAATTATAACGCAATTAACACCTCGAAAAAATTCGTCTCGTGTAACCCTGAGATTTGGGTGAGCCCAAGTCCCTCAGGGTGGGTATCCAGCAGTCTTGCATACCTGAGTGACAGTACGAGGAGACATACGTTCGAAGATCCGCTGTTTGAGCTCGTATGTGCTCTGGCACGAGGGAGCTCGTGTGAACCCCAGGGATGTTAACATCGAGGAAGAGCATAAGGGTGGGATTATCATTGAGAGATCCGTTATCTCTGTGCCACGCGTTCATCTGCTGAGGGTTCGAGGGATGATTCTCTCCCCGTTCTTATAAACAAATATATATATATATATATTGCTCATATCTCTCGCTCTCTCTCTCTCTCTCTCTCATCGTGTCGTGAACTCTCAATGGTATTTCCCTGTACTTAGTTTATGTGTCTACTCGCTATATACTAATATATATGTATGTACGTACGTACTCTATGCATATATACAACGGTGACTTCAGAGACATTGGGAAGTTCAGTTCTGTCCCGTTTGACGTCAACCCACATACGAAGCCTAACCACATCTCGGCCCCTTTTCGCTATGTAGGAGCCAGGAGTACATACGTGATAATAGAGATGTCAGTACGTCGCTTCTTTGACAAGCCAACTAACTGGAAGTCCAGAGAGCCTTGTCTGCCCATGTCTGTTTTCCTGTATATTTATATATGTGTGTGTGTTTATATATATATATATATATATATATATATATATATATATATATATATATATATATAATACTGTATTTTATTTTTATATGTATATATATAGAGAGAGAAAGATGTATATGTATATATGTATATAAAAGTGGAGTTTACATAGTAGAGTACATAGGACACCGCGGAACGTACAAATTCCTCGTCCATTCTCTTACCTACGACCTACGTTCTCTCCTGTCCCGAAGCTCGGCAATCCCTTTCCATCCGTTCGAAACTTTGACTTTTCGTTTCCTTCGCGCCCGCTGTTACTTTTCTCTCCCGAGGTAGATTTCAATCGTCAATAGCCATTGAGTCACGCGAAGATGGAAATATTTGTGATTATCGACGGTGGTACTGTTGGTTGCCGTTGGGATTGCAGGAGAACAATCATTTTTTTCGTTTAATATTTTAGTCAGGGTAAATAATTGAAAAAAATTGTTTCGAACGCTTGAAAAAAATCGGTACGAAGAATAGAAACAATCGGTAAGAAAAATAGACAAAAATCGGTAAGAAAAATAGAAAAATATGGTTACAAAAAATTGAAAAAGATCGGTACGAAGAATGAAAAAAATCGGTATGAAAAATAGACAAAAATCGGTAAGAAAAATTAAAAAAAAAATGGTACGAAAAATAGACAAAAATCGGTAAGAAAAATAGAAAAAAATGGTTACAAAAAATTAAAAAAAATTGGTATCAATAATTTAAAAAAAATCGGTACGAAAAATAGAAACAAAACAGAATTGATGCTTTCCAGCAAGCTTGTACTTGATGGGTCGTCTGTGCAAGCGAATTAATACATACAAACACATACACATATATAAATATATATACGTAAAATATATATTTACCGAATATTATCCGGAGAGTCGATGATTTCGTATAGCGACGACTCTTCCGTGACACGCGTCACGAGTATTTAAGATCTTTGGGGATAAGGGTAGACGCGTGTCGGACATTCGTATCGTGAGTGTACAAGTTCATAGATGTGCCCTCATTGAGATGTGAATCTCGACGATGAGCGACGCCTAGGCCAGGCTGCAACTCACGGGACGTTCGGCCCGCGATCGTTTCGGATTTCTAGCAGAAATTTTTTTTTCCCCTCCCGTCCTTGCGTTACTTTTTTTCGTCACGTTTCTCTCCCCCTCTTCTTCTTTCTCTTTTCCCAAGGCGACCTTATCGGATCGCCCGCAGGACGTTCCCGAACGCTTCGGACGTTGTTTTGTTTTTTTTTTTTTCGTTTGGTTTCTTTCTCCACCGCGAAGGAAGACGCTCTCTCTATTTTACGTTTCACAAATGCGCTTTTAACTCGGTCCCCATTCTCTACGAGCGGGTTTGCTCCGCCAGGCGTACGTCCTATGATGAAGCCGAGATCGCGCCTCGATGACGAGGGAATCCCCTTCCCCCAAACGAGGACGCATCGGGAAAATACCACCAGCGAGGGCGTTGCGTTAACTAATGTTACAGAATTATAAACGTCCGGATGGGAAAGGGTCTCCCGGACGGACACATCGACGACAGGTCGTCAATGTTATCGAGAACGGGGGCCGCTTCAATACGGATAGGGAGAACCGATGGAAGATACGAATAAACGTGCTCGAGTCTATATATACGTATACCGAGCGAACACGTGTTTACCTTCACGAGCGTTAAAGAAAATAAACAGGACGCAAAACAAGACGTTCTGGATATCGTTTTGGTTTACACGGGAAATTCGCTTCCTCAATTTTCGATTCGTTTTTGCAGTGATGCAAATACGTAGCGGATTATTGTCAGTCATTTTTTATTTAGAAAAAAAGAGTTCATATTTATTCATAAAGAAAAAGTAATTCTTTAATAAAATAATTGTTTTTTTTTTTCTTCGTACTTGATTCGGGACTAAAAGTACGAAAAAAGAAATAATAATTGCTTCTTTTTCTTTAATAAAAATAAAGTATTTTTTCTTTTGTTATAAATATGGATTTTTTTGTCTTTTATAATAAAACTTAATGTTTTTGTTTTTGTAATAAGATGGAATTGTTTTTATATTACGGAACATTTTTATTAGAGGAGAGCAAAAATTTATATTTATTACGAAAGAGAAAAGAATAGTTTTTTCTTCTTAAACAAAAATGAATTATTTTTTTTCTTCAGAAACGAATATGAATATTTTTGTGTTTGCAATAACAATGAATCGTTTAACTATTTTGTAATAAAAATTGGATGAATGATGATTTTTTTAAAGTTGTCTTTTAATTCGAAATATTAAAAGTGCTCTTTTTTAATTTTTTTCGAAAATAAACAAATGAAAGATCGTCGAGTGATCGAAATACGAGTGATTTCGTTTACGTATTTTTCCAGTGCGCAATTTTTTTTTGGTAACCAAAACGCACTGGGGTAAGAAACGAAGTACCGGGGTACGTTCTTGAAAACGAGGTTAAAGGAATCGGTCAGTCTCGTTGTTTAAAACGCATAGACTGATAATAATTACAGGCTCTAAATTTCATCTTTTCTCAGTTTGTTTTGTTTTTTTTTTTTTTCGATTGGTCCACGTGTACCTCATTGTAATGGGTTCTCGTTTGTTTTCGTTGTTGTCGCGATCGTTCGGGGTACTCGAAACGCCTTCGATCATTGTCCAGGACCCTGAGAACGTTTGACTTTACGTTCACGATGCAATTCCGTGATTTAACGTTTGGGTTTGATTGCAGGGTGAATATCTCGGTAGTTTGCTGTTCTTTGTATCCCGAGAATGAGTAGGGAGGTGCTGCGGCGTGATCGCTCTCACAAGTCTAGTTTCACGTCGCGAAACAACTTTTTATTTCTTTCTCTTTCTTTTTCTTTTTCTTTTGATTTTATTTTTATTATTATTGTTTTTTTTAATTTTTTTTTTTTATTTCTCTCTCTCTCTCTCTTTCTCTCCTGGATTCTCGCGGCGTGTTACGAAAATTCCATGAGAAGATTTGAAATTACAGTGTACGAGGGGTTATGGGGGCTGACGTCTCGGGGAGTCTCTTATTCCGGTTACGGGACAAGTTGCTCGCGGCGCCGTAGGCGCATAAGGGAAACCTCCCGATGGTATCCCGCAAAGACCAACGGGACGCCCCGGTGGGCCCTACTTCCAATTGGTACTACGACCAAGCTCGACGCTACTCCCGGACAATGATCGTTCTCGCAAGTACCGCGTGCGAAAAGTGTCCCATCGGAGCTTATCATTCTGAAACATTTTTCGATCCCCCTTAAGAACCCCCCCAAAAAAAAAAGTCTTCCTCTCACGAGATAAGAAATCGCTGGCTCGCTATCGGGTACTCGATCGAAGCTACGATATATATGGAATGTCCAAAGCAATACGTATCGGTGAAAACAAATTCAACGTCGATATTGTTGATGAAATACAAATGTAATAAATTTTTAAATATTCGTATGCGTATACGATATTTGTAGCATAAGGAATATAATACGATTCATTGTTTAAAAAACTAAGTGAATTTAATCAAATAAAACAATGAAGGAATCGTAGAAATGAGGTAGAACAAATATTTATTAAAATTGAAGTAAAATAATGTAGATTTTAACTAAAACTAAATATAATAATAATAATAATAATAATAATAGTGAAAGGAGAGAAAATGGAAATAGCAAGAAGAAGAGAGAGAGAGAGAGAGAACTCAAGATTGCTTGATTGATTAATTGATGGACATTACTTTATTATTCCTCATCGAACTTTCGGGCAAAGAAAAGTGGACATAAATTATTGAAATAAAATTGAAATATAATAATAATAATAATAATAACAAGAGGCAGACAGAGAGAGAGAGAGAGAGTACTAAAAATTGCTTGATCGATCGATTAATATCATTTATTACGCCTCATCGTACTATCGAACAAAGAAAAATGAACATACAAATAAACAATGCAAAAAAATGATTTTTTTTAAATAAAAAAACCAGTAAATAAATAGTAAAATAGTAAAATAAAGTATAAAGAAAAAATTCAAGAGAGACAGAGACAAATAGAGAGAAACTTAAAGATCGCTTGATCGTTCTATTATTATCATTTATTACGCCTCATCCTACTTTCGAACAAAGAAAAATGAACATAAAAATAATGCAAAAAAAAATCATTATTTGTAAATTAAAAAAAATGAAATAAAGTGAACCAGTAAATAAATAGTAAAATAGTAAAATAAAATATAAAGAAAAAATTCAAGAGATATAAAGAAAAAATTCAAGAGAGACAGAGACAAATAGAGAGAAACTTAAAGATCGCTTGATCGTTCGATTATTATCATTTATTACGCCTCATCCTACTTTCGAACAAAGAAAAATGAACATCAAAATAAACAATACAAAAAAATGATAAAAAAAAAAAATTAAATTCACCGACACAGTAAAGAAAAATAAAATAGAGATACACAGAGAGAGAGAGAGAGAGAGAGAGAGAGAGAGAGAGAAATAGAGAAAAAGAGAGATAAAGAGAGAAGTGTGTGCTCCGACGCGATAAAGGTCCACCCCCGACGAACCCTATTACGCAACGCGACGACGCGCGTTCCCGCGGCTGGTACCAGCGGTCCGTTTAAGGGGGAAGTAGAAGTACAAGGAGGAGGAGGAGGAGGGGGGGTTAGGTTAACGCGTTCTCTCGTGCGAAACATCCAGCGCGTATGTGTCGTGTACGGTTCGGCGTTTGAGGCTTCGCGAGTAAAAAGTACTCTCCTCTCTCTCTCTCTCTCCTACGCACGTATACTCGCGTATCTCCCCGTGTGCGCGTTTTTTTTAATTTTTTTCTCGCGTATTTTTTTTTTTTTCCTTTCCGTTCGCCCGCGCGCAAGAGGGTGAAAAACGCGTCGCGCCCTCTCGAGAAGAAGCTTCTAGTTGCCGAGACCGCAAGAAGAGGGTAAGGTGACTCGGAGTTCCCCCCCCCCCCCCCCCCCCCCCCCCCGGGTGGCGGGGGGGCGCGGGGGACCCCCCGGAACCCCGGGACGCCCGCGCGGG
>JAPYZI010003293.1:0-21390 GCA_030523105.1 Ophioninae sp. A BG-2022a | reverse complement strand
ATCGATACGAATCCAACGCCATTATTTAAGTTAGGCAAAAACCTTTTCCAAACTCCCCCATTGAACCTCCGTAGCATAGAAAATGCTCGCTCTACGACCTTTTGAAATATCGTGATTTTCACGATTCCGGGAAACTGGCCGGGGGGAGTCGAAAATTTTTTTTTTCCGTTTTTAACCTTTTAAAAGGTTCTAATAAATCGGAAATTTTCTGCTGATTACGAATATGCCCGAGTTTTTGCCGAGAGTACAAAATTCGACTGGGAAAATGGATAAAAACGTTTCTAGAATATTTATTTGACATTTTTCCCTAGAAATGGATAGTTGAAAGCGAATAAAATAATAGATTTGCCTTGCAAAATTAATAATAATTCAAGACTCGATCCAGGAAGCATACACGCTTATATAAATCGACTCAGCATTTCACCCCCACCCCCATTTCAAAAATGACATTCCGTGAATCACCCTGTATACATAAAAACAGCTTTTCACCTATTCAGGCCAATTATTCTACAAAAAATAATGAAAAAACGTAAAAAAACAATTATTTAAAAAATATATTTACAATCTTCGATCTAATTTTATGGGCGTAAGTTTTTTTTTTCTTTTTTTTTTCATTTTATTCGGAACCCCATAAGTCAACAGAAAAGTTAAATTGCGCAAAGAACGAAGTGTACTTAGAGCTTCGAAACGTCATCAGTCGAAGTGCTCCGAAGCCTCGGGCAACAAAAAACAGTAAACACGATCGTTGAAAGTTTACTACTTTTATTCGTATGAAGAAGGAAAGGTGAAAATATTTGATGAGAAGCGATAGAAGAAGGAAGATGAGTAAGAAATTTAAACTTATTAGAAATCGCCGGAAAAACGATCGATAACAGACCCTTCAAATCCTATATATAGAATATACATCGAAATGACGATTCAATCAAGTGGAACGAGAATATTCAATCTGACAGTGTCTTCGACCCATTGAAAAACAGCGAGAAATCTTTCCTCTTTAAATACCTATGCAAAAAGTTTCACACTTGAATATTTACAGAGGAAATACGAAAATATAAGATAGACGGATCTACAGGATGATTCAAAATTTGACAGTTCATACGAGCTTCTAAAAACTGTAATTACGAGCAAATATTTTTTTCTTTTAAAAATGGGCTGCGAAATAGATGAATCAATAAATATTATATCAATTAAAAAAACAAATATTTTCATGACGAAAATATTTGAAAAATTATTATAACAAAAAGAAAGAATAAATATTAAAATCAATAGTAGCACAAATATTTTTATAACAAAAACAAAAGAAATATTCTGTAAAAGTAATTAGGAAATAATATTTTCTCAAAGTTAATTAAAATATTTCATTATTTAAATTTCCAATAAAATCCAAACGATTTTTTAATCGTTCAAAATTCATTTTTAACAAAACGATAGCTTTTTGAAAATATTAACTTTAGGATTGGACCAACCCCTAAAAAACAAAGCATTTCGTTCGCAAAAATAACAAGTCACCCTGTATACATAAAAAAATAAAAAAAAAAATAAATTGAATTTGAACATTTTCGAAGCGAATTATCCGAGAAAATTGAAACCCAATAAATATTAAAAAAATGTATTATCTCGTGTCAAAAATTTGAACGCGCGGAGTTAAAAATTATTCATCACTAAAAAAAATGATTAATAAATATGTAAAAAAGTAAACTCACATCGTGGACGGAAAATTCGCTTTTCCCGGGAGGACCGGGAGGCCCCTGAGTACCTTTTTCACCAGGAATTCCATCTCTGCCTGGCAAGCCCTTTTGACCTTGAGGACCTTCGGGCCCTGCTGGACCAACGTTGCCCTGATCGCCCTTTGGCCCTGTCGCACCTGGGCGGCCTCTCTCTCCGGGTGGTCCGGCGGCACCCTGCGACCAATATCGTCATCTCCTCTTACACGTTCGAACAATCGTGCATACATATATACTACTCGTGTCGAAATATTATTTAAAAACATTATTTATTTTTCATTAATTATTCGTTTAAAATTGATGCTAAATTATTTTGAATATTATTTCTTAAATATGATTTCTAAAATTGTTTATTCAATTTGTTTTTTTTTTGTAATTATTAATTTACTCCAAAAAATATTTTTTATTCTTTCTGGAACGATATAATACGACTTCGGTAATGTTTCATACAAAATTCTTCATAAAATATCTCGTCTGAAATTGCTTTTGAATAATCACTGCAAAAGTGTTTTTATAATTATTAATGAATTATTTACTCAATATTAGTTCGAAAATTATTTCTTCAAAATTATATCTAAAATATTGTCTTGAAAAATATTTCTAAAATTATTCCTAAAACAATTCGTTAAAAATTATTTCTAAAATTATTTCATCAAAATCATATCTAAAATAATTTCCTAAAAAATATGTCTAAAATTACATCTTCGAAATGATATCCAAACTGATTAATCCAAAACGATTCCCGAATGAATTAATCTGCAAATTATATCTAAAATTCATGTTAAATGGCATCTAAAATATTATTCTAAAATAAATTTTGAATAATCAATACAAAATTCTTTGCAAAAAAAATATATATTTTTTAAATTCTTCATGCAGCAATCAATTCAAAATACTTTCGAACGATTCCTCAAAATGTAATTCTAAAACAATTTCACCATATCTAAAATTATTTCTAAAATTATTACAAAAATTTTATTTTTTGGAATAATCGTCAAAAAAAAGCATTATTTTGGAACGGTAAAATTTTGAAAAAAAAAAATAATAATAATAAAAAAACGTAATTACCGTGAGGCCCATCTGACCCTGTTTTCCCTCTTTTCCTGGGATCCCGGGGTCCCCCTTCGGACCCTGGATCATTTTGGGCATCGTGAAACTCGCGAGTAGGTCAGTAGCGTTGCAAGCGCAGTTTCCGGGCTCGCCTTTGGGTCCTGCTCGATTACGCTCGTCGCCGTTTCCGGTCGTCTTTGTTGACAAAGACAAAAATAATAAAAATAATAAAAATAATAAAAAAAAAGTGATACGTCAGTGTCGGGGCGATTACGAATATCCTTGAAGGAGTCGAATGATCGTCGAAAACGTTAACGGGGTCAACGTACCCGATGAGTCTCGATCGGATCGTAGATCGCGGTACCGGGTGGTCCCGGCGGACCTGGTGGTCCCGGAGGTCCCCGCACGCTCTCCCCTTTGTCTCCCTTCTCACCTTTCGCTCCTTTCGCTGTTTCGGAAACCGGAAAGATTATGGGATTACACGCCCCTCCTCTTCAACCTCTCGAAAACCCAAAAATAAAAATAAACACCGTCAACCCAAACAAACCCAAACAAAAATTCAACGTTTCGAAATGAGTTTGTTTGGAGTTTGGAAAAATCGAAACAATTATTTTACATTTTTATATTGTAGGGAAAAATTATTTTGAATTTTTACTTTCTATAAAAACATTATTTTCAATTTTTTTTATTATATAAAAAAATTATTTTGAAAAATTTTGAGCTCTGGAAGAAAGAAATTTGGAAATTTCGTAAAAGAATTCAAAGTCTTGAATTTAAAGAATTTAAAAAATGATATTCAAGTTTGGAAAAGAAAAGTATTTTTATGTTCAAAAATAAATGTCAATTAACTTTCTATTTTTTTTTAAATGATCGTTTGTAAGTTTACAGAATTAAGCAACAAAATTTTAGTCCGCAAAAAATTAGTTTAAAACAAAAATGTTGACGAATAAAAAAAGTCTAAATTTTCTAAAAATAATGACGTTTGAAAAATAATATTTTATTAATACTACTAAAGGTTGTCAATCATTAAATATTTTTAAATTTAAAAAAAAAACCATTTTAAGAAGTCGGTAAAAAAAATTCCATTTGCCAAAAAAAAAAAAAAATTATTTTGGCAAAAATAAAATTTTTCGATTCGTCCGTTCAAAAAATATTTCCTCTCTTTTCGCAAATTTCTAAAATCTCATGATTCCTGAAATGCATTTCTTGGAGTATTTCTTTTTCGTTATATTTTCGAACACAATTTTCAGTGCATTAGTTATTATCGGGGGAAAAAAAAAAAGTAGAAACGGATAGAAATATCGTACGCTTGGGGACAGACGAATCGAAAGATTTCGCTGGCTCTGAAAGTTGCACCAACGGGGAAACTTAATCATAGAGTTTGATGATGCGCATCACGGCGGAAATAAGGTAGATACGTTCGAGGTACGTGATCGAAAAGTCGTTTATATGTATAAATAAATAATGCATAAACATATATATATACACATGCAATCGTATATACATATATTTATATGCATATTATTTCGTATGCATATTGCGGTTCTGTGCTCGAGAAAATCCCTATTATTATTATTATTATCACTATAACTTGAAAAGTTATTTAAAACCTCATTATTGTTGTTTAATTTTATGTGTAATTTAATTTCGTCCATTTTCATATTATTATTATTATTATTATTATTTATTATTTCCCAATTATTATTACCTACTAATCGATGTTTATTTTTTACACGATGAATATTAATAATTGAATTTAAAAAAATGTTTTATCAAACAGCCAAAATACATTAATTCATTAAAATAATAATTACTGATTAATTTATCATTATTATTATTATTATTGCATGAGAAACGCCTTGAAAAACGTCTTTCATTTTAATATTTTTATTTTCATTGGTTAATAAAAATACTGGTGTAATATTTCCTCGATAAAACGAAAAAAAGAAATCTAGATTTTTTAAATAGTAATTTTATGTAAAAATGATTTATTTTTTCTTGTGCCTTGTTTCTTGTAAATTGATTTTTTTTTAAATAATGATTTTTGGATAGAATTTAGGGTGCCTGTAAATAAAAATAAAATAATTCTATAAATAAAAATATAAATTAATTAAAATTAAAATTAAAATCAAAAAAGATAAAAATAAATTAAGGACTCAGGAGCCTGAGTCCTTAATCGAATAAAAAATTTATCGTGTAATAAATTCGATAACGAGTATATTGGGTAGAAAAATTGATAACTGGGTTTTACTGACCTATGGAATTGGGTGGTGGTGGTGTAATAAACGGTGGTGGATTGACGTCGTCATCCTTGTCCAGCTCGTCGTTGTCCTCGTGGCCAAACTTCTCCGTGTTTTATTTTATTGTGTTTTTTTTTTTTTTTTTTTTTTTTTTTTTTTTTTTTTTTTTTTTTTTTTCGTCGACGTAGCAAAAAGCGTTAAAGGAAAACAGAGAGAGAAAAACAATCGTGATGAGGATGGATTATTACATGTAATTTTCATCGGTCAATATACACAAGAGCCATAAATTAACATTTTGGGTGGTTCGTTATTGGACGATCACAGGGACGAATTAAGTGTCAAGTGCGATGGTATTTAATGAGACACGATTAATTGCAGCCAGATGGAAGTACAGTCGAGGGTGGAACATAGCAGGGTGTCCCTTATTTTTCGAAATCTTTTTTTTTTTTATTCCATTTATTTGTTTACTATGATTTTATATTATTTATTTTATTTCCCGATTTTATTTTATTTAGTTTTTCCCTCATTTCATTTTATATATTTTATTTTCTTTATTGTATCCGAAGCTCTTTTTTTAAATCTCCATATTAAAAAATTGACGTGTTTAAAAAACAAAATGAAAAACGATTTTTTTTTTATTAAAGTTGCACATTTTTTAAAGAAATAAAACACGAAATATTGGCAAATTTTCGTCGTACGATATTTAAAAAATTATAATAATTAAACAAAAAACGTTTCCCTTGCACATTTGTGAATCAGCCTGTAGATTATACAAAGCACGATGGAACTCGAAGCACACTGGTTACTTAACTACCCACGTAAAAGTGCGAATTTTTTATATTTCGAACGGATAGCGATAAAAAAGAAAGTTTATCGACAAAAAAAATAAATATACATTAAAAAAAACCAAAAGAAAAAATACGAAAAATACGAAATAAAAAATACGAAAAATCTAAAAATAATACTAAAAAATAGGAAAAAAAAAATGAAAAATATTATTTGCAATAAAATAGCAATTTTTCATCTTCTTCTCCCTCAACCCTATTATTGTTATTTTAGCCAAGCAATTATTGTTATTATTTTCTTTCTCTCTCTCTCTCTCTCCCTCTCTTTCACTGGTTCGACCATTTGCACTCAACGAGACAGAAAAACAAAAAAACAGACGAACGAAAAACAATGAAAAATAAAAAGGAAAAAAAATGAACAAACAATATCCCAGCACCGGAGTGCCTTTCTACCTGGTCGAAGTCAACGAATCCCGAGGCATCCTCGAATGTCGAGGTGTCATCGTCACCCGAGCCATACTCTACTGTAAACGACTGAAAGTAAAGTGGTCAAACTGTACAAAAAATACGCGAGTACACTCGTGTATCGTAGATTGCTTTTTTTTCGCGATGTTTTCTTTTTTTTTTTTTATTTGATTTTTTTCGACTCCCAACTGCACGCATTTCTTTCCTGATGGACAGTAGTCCCTTTCACGTCAATCATTTTCAACGAAGTCGTAAAACTCCAAAACAAATCGCGGTCGCAAACATTTTTTTTTTCGACTTAGCAGGGAACGTAGAAATATTGAAAATGAAAAATTTCGATCAAACACAACATCAATTTTCTAATCGAAGATTGAAAGCACATTTTTTTGAAAACCGAATTTCTCTGAAATTAATTTTCGAAATATCGATAAGTTCAAATCGTTTTTAAATAAATTATTAAAATCCGTTAAATTAATCTTTAAACAACCGTTCAATAAAATATTAAAAATTCCAGATAACGATTAAATCGTTTTTCAATATATATTAATTAAATTAAACATTCAAAAAAATTAATGAGCAGTGAGAAGAAATCGATTCGAATTTTCGAAATTCCGAAACGATGAGAAAAATATATCAAATTAAATATTAAAAAACAAAATTAAATATTAACGAACACTTGACATTAGGAAACGATGAAAGTCTGTCTCATGAATTAAGAAATTATGGATTCAAAAAATAGAGATTGGCGTACCTGCATTGGCAGTTTAAAAAAAGTTCGTTGAATTTCCAGTGTGAGATACACGATTCGATCTCGATATATATATATATATATGCAATGCATTCCATAATAAATGTACTACGAAAATATTCAGTCGAGGAGCGTGGTAATATAGAGTTTCATCGATCCCCAAATTCTCGTTAATTATATACAGAGATTTGTATAAATATTCGATATGTGGACGTACACCAAGTGTACGTCCATGGACAGACTGGACCAAAAGTAAAGAAGAGATTATTGGCATGCTGCCATCCCGAAACAACATTAATATTAGATTTGCAATATGCCAATTCCCTTAACTATTAATATATCACGCATCAATATTGATACGTTCAACAAGAATTATTTTTCAATATTTGTTTGGGTTTGTTTGGGTTAACATTAATATGTTCATATTATGTTTATTCCAGCTGACGTATTATTTCACATTTTATTATCGTAAACATTTGTATATATAAACCCAAACGAACGATAAATATGATTTTGTATATTTTCAAGGAATTTCATTTATTTAATTAAAAATGAATTTTTTCGTCTATCAATATGAACCATACTTTTTTTATAAAATTGCAATTTTATTATAATGATGTTATAATAAATTATCATTTTGAATAAATCAATATAAGAAATTAACATATTATCTAAAAATGATACACGGAAAGATATATTTTGTAATTAATATTAAAGATTCATGTCAAATGTTGGTTTCAAGTAGATTATCATCGAAGTTGATTCGTGAGGATTAAGTAAACAAAATATTTTCATTAATATTATTATTTTTGTCATTTGCCGTAACATTTCGTGAATAAATATGCGACGCTTCCATAATTGATCTTCCGTCGTTAATATTAATGAATTTATATTCGATTTGCATAAATATTTAGTAATAATTTGTTTCCTTTGTCTCCCATAACGACACGAATTCTTGAATAATTGACAAAAGAAATGTTAGGGTTCGGGATACTTTTGACGAAGATTGTATAATACGTACAACCATAAGGTTGAGGCAAAATGCGAGCCCGGGCGATAACAGTCCATTTTCGATCAAAAGATTCTTGGGGCAGTTTCACGGAGCGCGAGGATAACTTACCTTTTCGCGCGAGCGCGGCATCCTCCCGGCCGAGTCTAATTATACGGGGGGAAGCATCTTCTCGAGAGGACTCGACGGGGGTTGGAGAAGGAGCTTATTCAAATTACGAAATCGGCGCACGTGCGACTCTTTATAGCTGGGCTACCATAGTTGTACCATTATACCATTATAAAGCGACGACGCTCATCGGAGTCTTCGCTCGCGCACGTGCTATTACACGCGAAGCCCCTTTACCCAACTGCCATTTACCTCTCGTTCCCTTGTTACCCGAGATTTTATTCTTTCGAAGGCGCGAGCGTGCCCCTCGTACACGTTTCACGTGCGACTCATTTTCCAATCTTACGTTTCTCGCGAAAAAACCCGACAATTTATCTATAGGGTGACACTAAAGTCGAATCTGCCTAGGCGGTTGGATAGCTCATGAAATTCTAAAGAGAAAAGTCCTTTGCAGTTTTTCTCTAGGTCGCACCGTTGCTTAGATATTAAAACAATAAGCGGGGGACAGATCGACGCGTGGCGCGAGTAGTGGGGAGCACGGAGTGCCTGTGGCGCGCGTGCCACGCCCGCCGCGCCGCTAGGGAGAGGCTCGGCCGGCGTGGCCACGCCTGGCGAGCGCTTGGGATTGGCCAGCGTTCGCAAGTCCGTATCTCGGCAACGATGCATCGGAGCGAAAAATGGATAAGGACTTTTCGCTTCAGAATTTCATTGTCTATCTCTCAGAGTAAAAATATCTTACGTAACTCTCGGGACACCCTATATATGCGCGGTGGTCGTGAAATTGAACGAGGAAAATGAAAAGAGACGATGATTGTTTTTGCAATTATGGGATACCGATTAAGAGGGATCGAACGTTCCACCTATTTTCGTTCGATGATATTGGCTTTTTCTGCGTTTTCTCGCATTAAGGACAAACAAATCCTCTATTATCGCCGTATATCGACGGCAACTCGAATCTCCACAGTTCCGCATGATTCTCGTTGTTATACAATTGCGTATCGAGCGACGAAGATTAGACTGGTTAATTCACGACTCACCTCGAAGCCCGTAGTGCATCTGACAAGATCCTGTGGATGGCCCGGATAGAGTTTCAACGATTGCAGTAGACCCTTCGAAATAAACAAGCGTCTTCGTTTAATGAATTTCTAGATTATTCAAGACTGAGAGAAAGACACGCTGCTCAACCCCGTCGGGAGACAAACTTACACGCGCTTCATAATGCAAGAAGCTTTCCTCCAATTATTGTATACGCGGTCCTCGGCGCAATTAATGCGCTTTGTCCGCCTCGACTCGTACCAATTTCGACGAAATATACTCACTTCCTTAGCATAACTTTCTTTCATCTAAATATAATGAACGCGTAAAAAAAAACGCCCAACTATCTTCCACGGAGAAGCAATATATACAGGGTGTCCCGTTCGACACAATGAAATATCTCCGTAAGCTCGCGTTTTATGAAAAAATCTTTCATACTAAAGTTTTACCGTTTCATCGAACAACAACAACCGTGCTGGTTGTTTTTTATTCAGAGGTCATTTTCAAGGTCATTTCAAGGTCACACCCACATTATCAAATAGGAACCCATATTTTTCGTTTCACGTCGATTCTCTACGTATAAAAATGAGTTCATGTTGTCTGAAGCTTTTTTTTTCTCGGGTGCATTTTCATTTTTCTTCCCGACCTTTCGGCTCACCCTGGATTTATATACATATATATCAATACATATGTATATATAGTGTTCTCCACTTTTACCGTGCTAGCAAGCAGCACATACCTATCCGCGAGGCTACGTATAATACAACTTAATTCAAAGAATGATACATCATCGCCGTGAATCAAACAGGGCCTATTATACGTTCGTTCTATCATCGGTCTTCTCCGGGCACGTAATTACCTACGCGTTACGCGGATAGTAGTTAAACCCATGTAAAAGGCGAGTTCGATGTCGCACTGTTCCCTTTGGCCCTCCACCCCTTCCCACCCTCAACCTTCTCGCACCTACCCTTCCCGACCCACGACCCTTCACCTTCTCATGCCGTCCAACGATGAATATGTCCTGACGGTGCTATAAATTTCTGTGCGTTCGCTTATCTTAAACTTGTGTGTAATGTATATCTGCCTATTTGTGAATGTGTCATATATATATATATATATATATATCTGCTTGAGCCTCTTATTTTACCGAATCTAATTTGTCATGTTAATTTCATATGATATAAATTACGTATTCATGCAAGATAACGCTTCCATTTATTGCCTAACCTTTGTTAAAGGCTCATAGACATATTTATGCATATTTTTGTTTTACAATTTATATTTTTTATTTTTTTAATGGTCGTTTTTTAAATGTATTATCCCTTCGACTATAGAATTCTAGAATTCTAAAATTCTACGATCAAAGTAATTATATTTATTTATATTTATTAGCCAATTCTAATATCACGTTAACCCAAACAAACCCAAACCGAACGATCTCAACTGACATCTAAACAAATCTGTTTAGATGTCAAACCGAAACACCAAATTCATCATCAATCTTGCAAAACCTCTAAAAAAAAAAGAACCAAGCGAACCCAAACCCAAACCCAAACGCATCAATGACAAAAAATCATGCTAAAAATGTCCAAAACCCAAACAAACTAGCCATACCCCTAAAATCCGAACAAACCCCAAGTAAAAATCAAAGTTTCCAAAAACCCCACCCAAATCGACCTCGAATTTTCTTTTTTAAGCCCCCCCCCCTCCCGCCCCGAGCACAAAACCGTCATTCCGTAAAACCAGGGATATGAAAAGCCCGTTCGACGACAGTTCACCGATCATTGGATTTCGTTTTCGGAGTCAACGATTAATTTGCCCGCGTATTGACCCAAATCCATTATAATACACAACTTTCGATCCGTGCTGGTAGACCAAACAAATATGGGAATTGTCCAAAATCCCACACGTCAGTTTGCGCATTATTGTACCGGCGGTGGAGTGGGGGAAGAGGGGGGAGGGAAACGACACGTTACCGAGGAGGCACGTGCACGAGTTCGCGAGCAATGCGACCTAAGGTGGGGGGGGGGCGCAGAAAATCCAGGAAGGAAAGGATGACGAGCCTCTTGGCACATTCGCGTGCATCGCCAGGTTTGACTCGTGAATCAACGGCTCGTCAAGAGATCCGACAAGTTAGTGACAGCCGGTTATACGCTTTGCCGGCTATGCATGCTCGAACTACATATATATGTATATAAGTTTAAACACAAGTATATACATATGTGAAAAGAATTATATATAGGGTGACCGATACGATTGGTGATATTATTTGAAAAAGAACTTTCCAGAGGTCATTCCAATCGAATTGCTCCCAATCAAATTTTCAGTCAATGTTGAGTACTGACTAAACTAAATTTCTAAAAAATTGTCGGAATTGTTTGCCATGCTTTTAAAAATTTCGTATTTATCCTAAATTCGTTAAAAATGTTCTAAGGATCTCTTCATTTCTAAATGAAAGATTTTTATTCAAGAACTTGGGAAACATGTTTGTTTTTTTACTGAATTCCTAAAAATCTGAATTTTTCAGATTTTTGGGAATTCAGAAAAAAAAACAATGTCTCCCAATTTCTTAAGTCAAAAACTTTTTTGAGAAATAAATAAACATATAAGCATGTCAGTAAAAACGAAGCTTTCGTTTTTAGATTGTTTCCGAAATTAAGAAATAAATTTACAATTCATATTTTTTTTAGAAATCTAAAGAAACATTGCATTTTTTAGAAACATCGAATTCTCTCCAAATTTCTAAAAAAATCTAATCTTCTCCAAATTCCGAAACTATTTCTTAATTCCTAAAAAAAAAAAAAGAAAAACAGTTCTAAACGTACTTCTAAATTTCTAGAAAAATCTAAAAACAGGACATAATTTTTTATTTCCAAAAATTAGAAAAAAAAAAAAACCGTAATAACTCAGTAAGAAATGAATTTTCATCGCCAGTTGATGAGTCGTTATTCGAAATTATAATCGATCGAACTCGAGAATTACTCCTTTGAAGTAATAGGTGCAATTAACGTTCACCCCGTGTAATACACAATAATATAGAGGATTTTAACATTACGGTACGTCTAAGCGTTTTGCATAGACGTTATATAATAATAATAACAATAATAATAATAATAATAATATACACATGCGGAATGGGTGGAGGCTTCTTGCATGACATAACTTGCCCTCAGCATCATCCCTTATATGTTTGGCAAACTACGCGGTAAACTGTTATCGAGCTTGCACGCTCCGTTTCACTTATATAAATATATATATAGAAAAGTGACGTTCAAAGAGGAAATCAAGATGCCTTGTATGGATCCATATCCGAATCAGCCTCTTCCACGTTCTTCGACGTTTTCGACTTTCCCGATAAATCTATTCTGTTCGTTCTCTCCTCATCTTTGATACGTGTACTTTCCTCGTGATTTTTTTTTTTTTTTCACGTGAATACTTTTGAACGAGTAGTGGAAATTTCGAAATATTTGGAAATCGATAAATATCCAGATATACCGAAAGAAAGGCAAAAAATAAATGAATTGGTTTAATTTGTTAGTTTAAACAAAATAATAATTATTATTATTTGTTTCAGAATTTGTATTAACGGATCGAAGAAATTCGAATTATTACTTTAGAAATAAAAATGACGAGTTTGAAAAATAAGAATTCTTAAAAAAATAAAGAATATTAATAAAAAATGATTTGTTTTTAAATATTAATTTATTATTTTATTATTTTTTTAATTTATTATTTTTTAAATATTAATTTATTATTACTAAAAAACATAAAAATCAAAACATCTGAAAAATTATTAGTTTCGACAAATTAAATTAAATTATTTTTGACGAGCTAGAAAAATTGAAAAAAAAAAATTCTCAAAACATCGTCGAACTCGAACATAGCGATTATTCAATTTTTATTAATTACGGCTTGGGGGGTGTGAATTTTGATCGAACAGCGTCTAGAATTAGCTTTTTAGGGAATGGCTCGAATTGACGATCACCCTATACGTGAACATATATATATATGCATATGCCCGGTCTGCCACCCCGTTGAAATAATAACGAGCAAACGTTCCGATATTTAAAGCGAACGGTATGAGTAAAGGATATATCGTTGCATCTTAATTAACAAGCTTGTCCCTCTCTCTCTCTCTCTCTTTCTCCAGGAGGTTTATAAACTCCAATAAGACGGTGCAATAGGGCCTCTGTAAATATTTTAACACCTAGATGTGTATATTTATATACGTTTGTACGTGTACGAATAATGTAGGATTTATATTCCAGCTCTTGCTGGGACCGGACCAGGGTACTTTCGTACACTTTCTCGAATCGAGAAACTCGATCTCTCTCCTTTTTCTCTTTTCATCCATTTATAATCTAATTCGCACGAACGAGTGTATTAGGATCGGGAAATAATTTCGTAACGTTTTTTTAAATAATTTATTAAACATATATTTATATTTATATATTTTTTTAAATATTTATTTCTATATATTTTTTAAAATATTTATTTTTATGTTTTTTTTGAATATTTATATTTATATATTTTACATCGTTTTACGATTTTTTTTTACGGGCGTAAAACAGGTATTGAAACATTAATTAAAACGATCAAACTATTTTGTATATCTAATTGAAATTTCAATTATTCAATTGCATTTTGAATTTGGTTTGTCGACGTATTTCCTTGTTTGGATTCGTTTAGGTTTGTTTGATTTTTTTTCAGAAGTTTCACAGGCTCCAGGAGTTCCAGATTTCTGGACAATTTAGAGGCTCCAGAATTTCCAGTATTTCCAGTATTTTCAGAAAATCGTGTAATTCTAGAATTTCCAGAATTTTCAGTATTTTCAGAAAATCGCGCAATTCCAGAATTTTCCAGTATTTCCAGTATCCTCAGAAAATCGTGTAATTCCAGAATTTCCAGTATTTCCAGTATTTCCAGAAAATCATGTAATTCCAGAATTTTCAGTATACCCAGAATTTCCAGAATTTCGGTAGTTCCAGGCATTCCAGTAATTCCAGAATTTTCAGTATATCCAGAATTACCAGTATTTCTAGAACTTCCAGTATATCTAGAATTTCCAAAACTTCCAGTATATCTAGAATTTCCAAAACTTCCAGTATATCTAGAATATCCAAAACTTCCAGTATTTCCAGAATTCCAAAAAGCTTAAAATTGTCCAATACTTTCAGAGCTTCTAAAAGACGGAATTTCGTAACGAACTTTTTGATCAGCTCTTGAGATTCGTTTTTTTTTTTTTTTATAACGGTCACCCACGAAATGTCTTTTATTTAACATTTATTTCACAACGAAATAAATGACCCGTCGTTACATCGTGATGACCACGACACGGAAACAAATTCACGCAACGGGATTAAACTCGAGGCTCGCTGACGAACGTGGTATTTCCAGAAACGAATAACAATTTCGATTGAACGACCCGTTGAAAATAGTCCGCGCCGCTAAGCGCGAAACATTCTTTCGATCCGATTCTCGAACGATACACGGACCGTTTGAAACGTTTTGTTTCCGAGTGTCAAATTTACGATGACCCACAAGGTGTATACGGGGTGTCCCTCGTTCATCATCATGGAACATCGATGCAACCTTTTTTTTTTTTTTGGTTGTGTCTATATCTGGAGTTTTTGGAAAATTGGGGAATTTTGAGGATTTCTAGAATTTCCAGAATTCCCGCGGATTCCAGATTTTTTAGAGCTTCTAGAACGCACGGAGATTTCAGAATTTCGAAAATTTACGAAACCTCCAGACTTTCCCGAAGTTCTAGAATTTCCACAATTCTTAGAAGTGAAAATATTTCTAAATATTCTTAAATCTCGAAGTATTCTAGAATTTCTAAATATTCTAGAACATCTAGAATATACAGGACTTCTAGAATTGCCAGAATTCACGGCATCTCTAGAACTTCCAGATTTTTAGACTTCTCGGAATTTCTATAATTTCCAAAATTACTATAATTTCTATAATTTCCAGGAGTTCTAGAATTTCCAGGAGTTCTAAAATTTCCAGGAGTTCTAAAATTTCCAGGAGTTCCAAAATTTCCAGGAGTTCTAAAATTTCCAGAACTTCTAAAATCTCCAGAACTTCTAAAATCTCCAGAACTTCTAAAATCTCCAGAACTTCTAAAATTTCCATAACTTCTACAATTTCCAGAACTTCTAAAATCCCCACAACTTCCAAAATTTCCATAACTTCCACAATCTCTAGAATTTCCAAACGTTCCGTAACTATAAAAAAAATCCCCATCAATTCCAAAAGCCCCGAACAATCTAAAATCTCCTACCTTACCGAAACCCTAAAAATTCAAAAACGTCAATAATCTCCGTCCAACCCAAAAATCTCCCAAAATAACCACAAAAAGAAAACAAAAACCCCAAATCCCTAACCTCCAAAAATTCCAATAGTCCGTGAACACGGAGCTTCATCAAAGGAAAAATCAGTCACCAAAAGCTACAAAGTGGCGGGCGAAAGGGCCCCCCCCCCCCCCCGGGGGGGGGCAAGTTTTAACGGTGGATAATGAGGGAAGTGGTTCAGGGGCGACAATGCGGCAACTCAGTGATAATAAAGTCAACCGTCGGATATGAAAGGGTACCCGGGTTCGCTTCGGCTGGGGATATTTTAGAATTCGCGTTCGCAGTTATCAGGTTAGGTATATATCGTAACTAAAGCGGAAGGTGGATGACTACGTAATACGCAGGAAAGTGCGGATCTGTACCACGGGGACAGCTTTGACTCGGCCACTCGACGCTTTCCATCGTCGAGTGGAATTTCCTTTTTTTTCCCTTGCCCCCCGCCCCCCCCCCCCCCCCGTTCCCTTCGCCCTTCTCGACTCAACCAACCGCCTTGACCGTCCAACCGTCAACCCTCTTTCTCTCTCGGTCATTTTCAACGTCGGGCGTACACTCTCGTTATAATAACGACGTCCGAGTCCTTCCTGGTGTTCTCCATTATAATAATGGAGCTCTGGGGCCTCCGACGTGCCGGACACTGCGAGAAAAGCTTGCCGCATAGATAATTCGATTTTTCTTTCTTCCGAAGCGAGTTCGCGCACTAGTTTTCCCGGGCGGTGAACAAGCATTTCCCTAGCGTTGCCATTCTAGGTATTCCCGTCATTCTCGTTCTATCTTTCTCTCGCTCTCTCTCTCTCTCTGTCTCTTTGGTTCTGTTGTCTCGTCGAGCGACCATAGGTCCCTGGTGGAATCCTATCGGCACTCGGACTGTCTTGTACATCCTTCTAACCTGATATCCTCGGTCTCGATCGAGTACACGAGTCCTCGCTGTTTTAGAACCTCGACGTCGCTGGCTTCAAAGTCACCCTCGATCCGTCAGTAGTTTGAAGGTCGTTTCAAGGACGTTGCTGGATTCAGAGTCACCTTGAATCCTTCGTTCGTTTCAAGGTCGTTTCAAGGACGTAGCTGTCTTGAAATTCATCTTGAATCCTCTGTTCGCCTGAAGGTCGTTTCAAGGACGTAGCTGTCTTCGAAGTCACCCTGAATCCGTCATTCGTTTCAAGGACGTAGCTGGCTTCAAAGTCACCTTCGATCCGTCGTTAGTTTGAAGGTCGTTTCAAGGACGTAGCTGGATTCAAAGTCACCTTGAATCCTTTGTTCGTTTCAAGGTCGTTTCAAGGACTTAGCTGTCTTCAAAGTCACGTTGAATCCTTTGTTCGTTTCAAGGTCGTAGCTGGCTTCGAAGTCACCTTCGATTCTTCGTACGTTTGAAGGTCGTTTCAAGAACGTAGCTGTCTTCAAAGTCACCTTGAATCCTTTGTTCGTTTCAAGGTCGTTTCAAGGACGCGCCCGTCTTCAAAGTCACCTTGAATCCTTTGTTAATTTATAGATCGTTTCAAGGACGTACCTGTCTTGAATCCTTTGTTAAATTCAAGGTCGTTTCAAGGACACAGCAGTCTTCAAAGTCACCTTGAATTTGATTTACTTTGCCTTTTTTACCCGACTATTCCAATTTTTATTGAATTATTATTCAGTTATTATTCGTTACATCTTCATATCTTTGTTTTTTTTAAATTGTTGTTCTTTTCAAACTGGCCGAAAGCCATTGACTACGACATATTAAAATCAATCAATCGTCATCATCATCATCATCGTCATCATCTCTCTCTCTCTCTCTCTCACTATATATACATATATATCTCCGTATGTACGTAAGAGAGAATTGTGGGTACGCTCGAGTAACTCGAAGGGAGGCGTACCATGTCCTGTATAAAGCGTGCACCGGAGACCCATTCAGCGTTGGTCACATCTACCAAGTAGAAAGATGAGGATGGTGGACCATTGCTGCGTCGTCTTTTATCCCACTTGCCACCTCTCGGTGAATTCCCTCTCTGCCTGTCTTCATTTCCTACTCTCTCTCTCTCTCTTCATTTTTATTCGATATTAATTCTTTTCTCGTGATCCTTGATATTTTCATTCCTTATGTTCCAATTGACTTTACGTTCACACTATTATTATTATTATTATTATTATTATTATTATTATCTCGTATTTCGTTGGATTATTATTTCTGCCATCGATTTATTCATTTTGGACCTTCAATTGTTTGGGTTTGTGTCAGCACGTTCAGTTTACACGTGAAGGAAAATTGTTTACGAGAAAAAAATTGTATTATTTAATTTTAGGGTCCAGAATTTTTCTGGAGCCTAAAATTAAATAATACAATTTTTTTGTATTAATCAATTATTCCCGAAATTTCTAAATTGCGTATTTACGCAATTTAGAAATTTCGGGAATAATTGATAAATACGTAATTTACAAATTTCGAGAAAATTTCTAAACTCCCCTATTCCTATATTTTTGTTCTTGTCATCATATCAATAAATATCATTTTTATCAATTCATAATCGAATTTTTAAATCTCATCTTTTAAACATGAAAATTTCATATACATAACACAATTTTTATTTTTTAATTTCATTTCTACTTCTTGTATAAAAAATAATTATAATTTTCAAAAAAATTAAAATTAATTATATTTAACATAATTACACATACATTTTATTTTTAATGTTTCGTATATAATACGATTAAATTTTTAAAAGCTTCAAATTTCAAAAATCTCTTATTTATTTTTGAAAATGAATTTTGGAAAATCTTTGAGCCGTAATTTTTGTTGGTATTAGAGGTACTCTAACATTTTTAATTTTATTATCAGAGCCCTTTCTTCCTCGCCCTTATTTCGAGGATCTCTCAACCCCCCCCCCCCCCCCCCCCCCCCCCCCCCCCCCCCGTGCTTTTTCCATATCTTGCTAAACACTCAACCTTCTCTGTACGCATATACCGCCCACCCAGGATCTTCTCATTGTTACGTATCGGACAATAGGGAGAATCGGCCCTTCTAGATACATTTGCCACTTGAAAATTTCTCCTTTCTCTCATCCCCTCTATTTTATGTCATACGAATCAATGTTTCACCATGATTCTCGTAAACCTGACGAAACGTAAGTTTCTGGATATAATCTTCAAGAACACGAGTACTTTTCGAAATAAGTATTAACAAATACAAATTTATAGAGTTTTTTTTTTCAATTTTGAAAAAGATTCTTTTTTTAGTTTTTTTTTTTATATAAAAAGATTTTTTTCACAATGTTTTTTTTTTTACATTAGAAAAAAAATTTATTCGTAATTTTTTAAAAGATATTTACGAAGATTACTTTTTAATTTTTTTTTTTTTTTTTGAATATAATAATATTTATGTGATTTTTTTTTAGGTTAGAATGTTAGTGGAAAAATGTAATTTTGTGGAAATTGTATTATTAAATTGAGATTTAAAACTATTAAATTTGTTAAAAATAGAATTATATTATATACGAGGTATATCAATTTTTTAAATATAATTATATTAAATATACATCATCTAATTTTTTTTTAAATACAATTATGTTAGATCGAAGGCATTGAAATAAAAAAAAAATTATTATGTTAGACATCAGGTATGTAAATTAAAAAAAATATAATTATATTAGAAAAAAACATTAAAATGTTTTAAAAAAATAATTATATTAAAAAAAAACATTAAAATGTTTTAAAAAAATAATTATATTAAAAAAAAAACATTAAAATGTTTAAAAAATAAAATTATATCATAAAAAAAACATTAAAATGTTAAAAAAAAATAATTATATTAGAAAAAAAAAATTCAGATGTTTTAAAAAATATAATTATATTATTAAAAAAACATTAAAATGTTAAAAAAAATTATTATATTAAAAATAACGGTTTTAAAGTTGATGTTTGGTACGTTATACATCCAGACACCCTGTATACGAAGAAATCACAGATATAATCGTTCTCTCGATTATCAGGGTGAAGGTACCTCATGAATATGACAAGAACGGTGGGAATCGACGCGACGAAATTTATATATGGGTTACGCGATTACAATCGAGCTGGCAATCGTTCTTACACGAGGGTAAACTCTGAAAATGGTTGGGGGGGGGGGGGGGGGAACTCGTGGGAGCTTCTTATTCCTAGGAAACTGCCGTTTACGAGTTAACCAAGCGGACTCCGCAACTGTCAATATTGAACGGCCATTCCCTCATTTTCCATTATTTTGTTTTTTTTTTTTTTTCGAGCTGGTTAACTCCGATGAAAATTCATCTTTGAAGTTTCCTTCATTAGCGTTACTTCGTTTGTCAGAGAAAAAACGTTATTATTTTTTTTTTTTTTTTTCTTTTTTTTTTTTTTTTTTTTTTTTTTTTTCGGAGTTGAAAACGAGATTTGACGAAGGAGAAAAGTAATAAACTTTTCTTCCCCCTTAAAATTGTCATTTCGTTTTTTGGTTAATTATTTTATAATAACAGCAAAAAGATTTGGGACGAAAAAGATTTTTTATTCTTTCGAAAAATCGAATCTATTTTATTGATCTTTATTATCAAATCAAATTGAAAATCAAATTGAATATATTAATATTAATTATCAATGAAAAATTAAATTAAATGTGTTAATTAACAGTTTATACAATTCGTTTAATTAATTTTATTAGTTTCGTAATTTTCTGTTTATCAAGATCGTTATTTTGTTAACGTCGTTTCATTTTTCCTTTTTTTTTTTTTTTATTAGGGAAATTATTTGTTTTATTCGGGATGATTTCGAGTAACAAAAAAAATGAATTAATTCTGGAGTGTGATTAAATAAATTATGAAATGTAAAGAAATTAATTATGAAAAGAAATTCAATTAATTATGAAACGAGAAAAAAAAATAAATTATAAAATATCACGGAATTAATTATAAAAAGTGAATAAATTAATTACGAAATTTTTATTGACTTTTATCGTTGACAATGCAACCGTTTTAGGCTCCGAATTTTTTTTGGAATTATTCTTCGACCCATCGGGAGGCGAAATAAAAAAAAAGAGAAAAAAAAAAATAAAAAAGAATTTGGGAATCGGACGTTTATGAGTGCAACAGGAGTGGGGGCTTGTTATACCGAGGTCGCACGCAACAGCTGATCCGTGAGGAGCGAGCTGCTGGAGAGAGAGAGAGAGAGAGAGAGAAATGATCGAACGAAAAAAAAAAAAAAAAAGAAAAAAAAAGAAAAAAAACGAAAATTACGATATTCCAATTTACAACGAGAAAAAGCACTTGGGAACAGATCGAACGATGATGTATTCCAAACGATAATTTCAGCAGTTGCAATTTTATCGGGCTTTCAAGCGATCCGTGTAAAATCCGAAATTTCGAAAACACGATTTTATATCGCAACGGATTTACTTTGATTGACAAGTATGAGTGAATGTTGAAAAAAAAAAAAAAGAAAAAAAAAAGAAAAATCGATGCCTGGAGGATTTCGGCGAAAGCCTCGACCAGTAAAAATCAGCCCGTTCCAAATACGAACGAGACACGATTTGCATTTTTCATCGTACGATTCGATAAATTATTCTCAAACGTCCATCAATTTTTAAAAATTATTCATTTTTTATTGAATAAATTATTTAATTGAATGATTAATTTAACAATCAATTTTTTTATTGAATAATTTATTTAATAGAATTATTAATGTAAAAATCAATTTTTTATTGAATAATTTATTTAATAGAATTATTAATTTAACAATTCATTTTTTATTGAATTATTCATTTTCTCGAAAATGTACTTTAATCGAAGATCTTGGGTTTTTTTTTTTTTTTTTTTTTTTTTTTTTTTTTTTTTTTTTTTTTTTTTTTTTTTTTTTTTTTTTTTTTTTTTTTTTTTTTTTTTTTTTTTTTT
>JAPYZI010003292.1:0-18480 GCA_030523105.1 Ophioninae sp. A BG-2022a | reverse complement strand
ATTGACTCACCGATGAGTCAGTAACTATTGAGTCACTGATAAGTTAGTGATTGGTAAGATACTGATGAGTTAGTAATTATTAACTTGGCGATAAGTCAGCAGCTATTGAGTTACTGACAAGTTAGTAATTATTGACTCACCGATGAGTCAGTAACTATTGAGTTACCGATAAGTTAGTAATTATTAACTTACCGATAAGTTAGTAATTAATAAGATACTGATAAGTTAGTAACTATTAAACTACCGATATATTAGTAATTATTAAGTTACTGATAACTCAATAATTATTAATTTACTGATAACTCAGCAATTATTAATTTACTGATAATTCAGTAATTATTGAGTTACCGATAACTCAGTTATTCATCGTAGTAATAACTCGAAAAATCGTAAACAAATCGTACAATCCTATTTTTTATTTCAATCAGTACCCTAACGAACCCTTTAAAAAATCAGGTCAAATTACTCATCACCCCGTACTACTTTTTTCTCCCAATGTTGCCTGATTTATTCGGAACGTTTTCTTTTTTGTTTTTTTTTTTTCTCGGAAAATTCTTTTGGCTTTCGGATAAAGAAGAATCGAGAAAACAGTGGACATGGGATAAGTGTGTACACTCTTGTCCAAGTTGGTGAAAAGCTTCCGGGAGGGTAACAACGAAAACGTACATTGCGAAGGAGGAGCAAAAGGGAAGGAGACAAGAGCAAGGATTCCGGACAGTTTATCCGACCGCTCTTCCCTTGGCCAACTGCAAATAATCTCTTTCAAAGGCTCCCAAAGGGTCGCGAATGAGAGACCTCGGGATTTTCTTATATACATATATATATATGGATTTTCTTTTTTCCAGATATATAAGATCGTTCCTTTCGTGCTCCGTTTTTGGCCTCTTCCGTTTCTTATATCTCCCAAGCCCGGAGCTTTTATTTTTATCGACCATTCGATATCTCTCGAAGTATACGTCCATTTCCCCCACTCTCTAACCCCCACCCAAACAAACTCCTTTTTCTCGAAGCTGAAGAGGTACCTTAAAACCCTGACCATTTCTGAACCGTTCTTGATCGGACTGTCAAAAAGGGCGTATTTCCACCCTTCGTAAGGGTCGATGCCTTTCTTACCTTGAAACCCTCCCGAGAAATCAACTCCCTTTCGACCTCCAAAAATTCCCGTCGATCGTAAAAGACTCGACGATTTTTTGCTCCCGAAGTATTTTATCGTAGGACAAAAAGGGCCGGGAATTGAATATTAATATTCATTTTTGACGGTGAAATAAATATTGTCGATGTGATAATAAGCAATTAAATAAGTTATAGATATTTGATTATTTAATCATTAATAATAATACTTTAATAAATAATTATTATTGATAATAATAAGATATAAAAGATTTATAATTTTTATTGTTATGTATTATAATAATATAATTGTATAATATTATTATTAATATTAATTATGATTAATTGTTGTCGTATTATTATTCATTATTAATAACAATAATTTATAATATTATTATATTTCATATAATAATAACGGTTATTATTATTTTTTTTTCATCGTATTGTTATTAATAAGATAAATAAGCAATTCAATAAAAATACGATAATAAGCAATTTTGAAAAATGTCGTTTTTTCCTATTTACCCCCCCTCCCCCCCTCTCCCTTCCGTTCCGTCGCACATAAATAAATGATCAAACGCACGAATAGCTATGTGCAACGTTCCCATCGCGTGACGGTTCTTTGAATCGGTTTTATCTCGATAACGCCTTTTCCGGCTCGGCGAAAAAGTACACGCTCGTCGACGAGGGTGCGGAACGAAATTTTTTTTTGCTCGCCCGTGCGTGTGTCCGATAAAAACGGAAAGGCAGTTCGCGATCGATTAGCGCATTATCACCGAAGAGAGAGAGCGAGAGAGATCGGAGTCTCGTTTGGTGAAGGTGCGCCGTTGCTAACACGCGAACCTCCGGAATTCAGGATTCCTCGATCGACAAGTAGAAACGGTCGGGATTGGTCAGACACGATAGATTCAAAAACGTTGACTGTTTTTATGACTTTTTGAATATTTTTTGGTTTCTTGGTTTTATGGTTTTTTGGTTTTATGGTTTTTTGGTTTTTTTTTGTTTTTTTGGTTTTATGGTTTTTTGGTTTTTTGGTTTTTTTGGTTTATTTGGTTTCTTGGTTTTTTTGGTTTTTTTGGTTTATTTGGTTTCTTGGTTTTTCTGGTTTTTTTTGGTTTTTTTTTGGTTTTTTGGTTTTTTTGGTTTTTTTTCTCCAATCATTTATTTACCATTTTTCTATTTTTTTATTTTCAACATCCGAATCTCTTCTCAAGCACCCGCAGCTTTTATTTTCATTAACTTTCAATTTTTCATTCCACGAATTTCCAATACTTCATTACGTTCAACAAATTTTCGAAATATTAAAATTTTTCATCTCGAAAATATCAAATATTTTAATTTTTCAAATATTTACTTTTTTGGGATATCCAAATCTTCTATTTAGAAAGAAAAAAAAAAACAAAATCAATTTTTCGTATTTTCCGAACGTTCGAATTTTGAGTTTTAACGAATTTGAAACTTTTTAGTATTTTTCGTACATTCAAATTTTTAAGTTTTGAAAAACATGGAATTTTTTTTTATTTTTTCATGATCGAACTTCTTTATTTTCCGTGTTAACAATTTTCTAATTTTCCAAATGTTCGAAGTTGACATTTATCGAGTTTGAAAATTTTGTATTTTTTTTAATTTTCCATTTTTTAATACATTTTTTGTTCTATACGCATAGAAACGTGTTCATGAACGATAGTACGTTTTTCTATGCTCTTTACCCACGCCGCATGACTTCTACCGTGGATCGTGAATATTTTCTACGTCCTTCATTTATCTGGCATTCCGATCGGTACACTGACTCTTCGAGGCCGTGTTAATATCGTCATAGAGGCGGTCGCTCGTCAATCGATCTGGACACGAACCAAAAATTCCATTTCCCCCTCCACCCGGCCCTCCAAAGGCTCTCCCTTTGATCCTCGACAATCTGCACGGAAGCATCAGCGATTATACAGCATCCGGACACGCGGTACACGCACGATACGGGCCCATTCATAATCCGCTTCCTATCACCAAATACTTGCCTCTTCGAGCTCGAGTGCCTTTTGAATAAAAAAAAAAAAAAAAAAAAATAAATTAATAAAAAACAGTCGTTCGAAAATGTCTCAAAGGGAAAAGTAACTATGAAAAATTCGTTAATTCAGATCAATTTTCCTGGTGTAAAAAAAAATCCATTTATTTCGATTTATTTATTATCGATTCATAAATCTATTTAAAATCAATAAAAAATCGATGAAAAAATTTATTTTGATCGATCTATTTAATTTCAAGTGTTTAATTAATTTTTTATTTTACCATTTCCGATCGATTTTCATTTTCCTTGATTTTACTTCAATTAATTCAATTCGTGTCAATTTTCAGTATAAATATTTCAATTTAATTTACACTATTTAATAAACTTATTTTTATCAATAAACTATTACCGAATTACCCGAACCCAAACAAGACAATAAACAATTCTAAAAAAAAAAAAACTATCATCAAAAAATCCCCCGACAAAATCAAAATCCGATTTTAATTAATATTCACGATCTCAAAATCCTAAATCTCGACGAAGCAAAATTACGAACCCAAATTATTATCCTTAATAAATCCACGTTCGATATCGCAATTCCAAATTTTCCATTTCCATGCAATTATTCATTATCCCGACCAAACCTCCTCGATAATTATTTTTTCATGAAATTTCGTTAAAAAAAAAAAATACCTTCCCTCCTCACCGTTTTTTTCGTCGTCATGACTTTTTTTTTTCTTTTTTGTTTACTCGTGCCTCGATGTACTATGCATTGTTACGATGGCGAACAAAAAAAAACATGCATTGTTCCGAGGATCCAGGGAGGAATTGGGGGATGAGAAAAGTCACTATATAAGTGTGATATCAAGATTTCTCCCTCCCCCCACCCCCTACAACTCCTCCCTTCGACCCCGGAAACCTAGGAGGCCACGGATAAAAGAAATTTGCATTTTAATAGCTCGTCGTTCTGCAGCTAGAAAGAAAGAGAGCGAGAGAGTTGGGGGGGAGTTTCGAGAGTTCCGGGAGTTATCTCTTCAGTATTGTATAGCTGTGTAGAATTATCAGGGTAGGCTATCATCTCCGATAAATCTTCACGAGGGCTCGTATAAGTTTTTTTTTTTTTCTCATCGACTGTCGTTCGTGTCTTTTTTCTTTATTTTTTTTACACGTTACCAAAAAGATAAAAAAATCAACAATAATAATAATAATAATAACAATAATAAATATTATAAATAATTTAAAATAATTATCATAAATTACAATTGAATATAATTTTCACACGCATTTTTTTTACACGTTACCAAAAAGATTGAAAAAAATCAATAACAATAATAATAATAACAATAGTAAATATTGTAAATTATTTATAATAATTATCATATTTTTTTTTTCGCGTCCAATAAATATTAGCTTCGGAAATGTGGTCTTTGATCGAAAATTAATATTTATTGGCTTTTTAATTTTTTTGTTTTTTTTTCATTTTGACGAGTCGTTTAATTTTTGTCGATTTTTTTTTTATTGAAAATCGATCATCGATATGTCCATTCGAAACTGCAAGGCAATGCAACGACGCTTTCTTTTGTTTATTTATTTTTTTTTTTTTAATTATTTATTTCTCAATATTTATGTCAGTATTATAATTAATTATTTATCTTTCATTATATAACTATATCACTATATCACTATATTTAATTTTGCAAGTACAAATCGCTAATTAAAAAAAAAAAAAAAAAAAAATCGTAAAAATCATTGCGTAAAATTGGGCGTTTCAAATCGTTCGTAAATTTGTGTATTTCGAAAGAACGGATTTTCGTCGCATCCGAGCGATGCGAGCGGGAGTACCGTTCGTTTTAATATTTCAGAAGGTTTTGTTTTCCTCCGCGAGGCAAAAATAAGAATTCCCTATGTCTGGTTCGTTTCGCGTATTCTCTCGGGGGTGAAACGGTTGTTGAATAAATACGCGCAGATATAAGGAGATAAACATAAAAATGATTCGACGATCTCACAAGTAAAATGTAAAAATATTCTCGTTTCACCCTCATCCCTCTTTGCTCCCTGCCTCTTTTCCATCAAACCGGTAACATTAGAAGAAGAGTTGGAAAGCGATCAAAGGACGCGAGGAAAACCAAGAAAAAAAAAAAAAAAAAACATTCCCTCGCTCTTCCTCCTTTACTTTTTTCGTTCGGGTTATCGTTTTTTTTCCATTTTTCTTGCGCTTATCGCGCGGAAGCTCGCGAGAGCGCGGGCTCAGCCACACGGAGGGATGAATATTTTATCCCTGTCGAAGGGATGAAAGAGGAGTGTTGCCTCGAAAGCCTTTACGATCCTCCCAGTATCACCAGGTTCATCCCCTATTTTTTACACGTTCCCAAAAAGATAAAAAAAATCAATAATAATAATAATAATAATAACAATAATAAATATTGTAAATTATTTGTAATAATTATCATTAATTACAATTAAGCATAATTTTCACACGCATTTTTTTTACACGCTACCAAAAAGATAAAAAAAAATTAATAGTAATAATAATAACAATAATAAATATTGTAAATTATTTATAATAATTATCATTAATTACAATTAAGTATAATTTTCACACGCATTTTTTTTACACGCTACCAAAAAGATAAAAAAAATTAATAGTAATAATAATAACAATAATAAATATTGTAAATTATTTATAATAATTATCATAAATTACAATTAAATATAATTTTCACACGCATTTTTTTACACGCTACCAAAAAGATAAAAAAAAATTAATAATAATAATAATAACAATAATAAATATTGTAAATTATTTATAATAATTATCATAAATTACAATTAAGCATAATTTTCACACGCATTTTTTTTACACGTTACCAAAAAGATTTAAAAAAATGAATAATAATAATAATAACAATAATAAATATTGTTATTATTAATATTATTATTTAAATATTATTATTATTTATTTTTTTATTCATTATTATTCTATTTATTATAAATATTATAATTAATAATAATAATGTTAATAATAAATTAAGACTGTTTTTTTGTAAACGCTTCTTGCGGAATGATATCTTTTTGATATCGTACGAGAACATTGTTTTTCATAGTTCTCCGTTACGAACGAATTCTATCTCGAGTTATTCATATTTGACTTTTGCATTCGCGATATCCGGTTACGAAAGCGGTAAATCGTTCCGGCCGTATCACACGCAATAAATAACGAGTCATGCGTACACGAGTCTACGAAATCGTCTTATTAGCTTCCTCCCTCTCTCTCCCTCTCTCTCTCTCTCTCTCTCGCTCTCTCTTTCTCTCTCTTTCCTAAAATCACTTTCCTCAAGATTATTAATTATCGTGACTTACGCGCGGAGGTAATTAATTAACGTTCGTTGTGGTCTATATACCGTGTCCTCATCAGGGCCTCCCGCGCCTCACGAAAGTAAATCTAAATCGTACACCGAGGGCCGTGTACAAATTCCAAAATCGTTCTAGCTCTCGCACGAGCCGTGCAGCGTTTCAAAGCCGACCATTCAAACGTGTTTCGTTACGCGCTGCTACAACGAACCTCTATTTCACGTGTACTATCTTATTCTCGTTTGGATATTCAAAATCCCAACGACGGATGAGAACTTCCTTTCAACTTGCGCGATGAGACCCCAAAATCTCTGGAGACGTTTCCGGGTCGCCAGAGATCGAGGTGAATTTACGTCGACTTGCTCCGTTAATATTTTCATCGAAATAACTTTTTTTTTTTTAGAATTTTGTTTTCGCACATTAATTTTGAAAATGTAAAATCGTTCGTGAGAAATTATTATTATTTTTATTAGTCGTTGATTTCTGATTTTTTCATTTTTTTTTTTTTTTGGTCGTGAAATGAAACGATTGATTTTTTTATAAATTTGTTAGAATAATTATATCGTTATTCATTAATTTTCGTGATTTTTTCCATCGCAATTTAAAATCCTGAATTTATGATAAACTTCGAATAATAATTATATAATTATTCGTCATTTTTCGTAACATTTATCATCGAAAATTAAACATCCGGAATGTTTGATAAACTTTTAATAATAATTATATCGTTGTTCATTAATTTTCGTAATTTTTTCCATCGCAATTTAAAATCCTGAATTTATGATAAACTTCGAATAATAATAATATAATTATTCGTAATTTTTCGTAACATTTATCAACGAAAATGAAAATCCGGAATGTTTGATAAACTTTTGATAATAATTATATCTTTCATTAATTTTCGTAATATTTTCCCATCGTGAAAATCCGAAATTTCTGACAACCTTCCATCAAGCTTTTGATGACATTCCGATAAGCAGAACGTGGTTTTTTTTTTCTAAAAAACTCAAACCCAAACAGTTTTTGCGAATTAGTCGTAAATTGTTGATGAAAAATATAAAAAAAAAACAGTTATTTGACTTTCGTCTAACGAAACTGTCAAAGAAGGATCGGGGGATGAAGATTTTAGGTTGGTCGTTTTAAAAAGATGTAAACTCGAACGTCACGTTTATTAGATGAGACGAGGTCGAGAGAAGATTCAAAAGGCGGATAGAGGTACCGAGACGCTTCACGTGAAACGCGCATACGGATGCGATAATTAAGGGATGAATTACGAGCTGGGGTTAAGACAACTCGGTATCTACATCTCGTGTGCCCCCTCGTTTCAACATCCGCTCGCTATTTTATTGAGACAACGAGACGTTAATGGCTACCCGAAATTCCCGGTACCTCCATTTACCCCGTGCATAATAACGACTTCTTTAGTGTTCCCCTATCACGAAGAATCGAAACGGAAATCGATAAACCGAGATGTCTACGAAGAAAAATAAAAAAATCCCAAATTCCAGTAAACTGGATATTTGTTTGGGTTTGTTTGGGTTAGAGAAAAGGTTAGTATTTTGAGCGAAAGTTGATCGTTAGGGCTTGAGTTAAAACGTTCATCGAATTCCTCACCGGAAACAAATTTGATTTTTCAAATACTGTAAGAAAACAATTTAGCAATTGATTCATGAAATTATTATAAAATTATTATTTTTATTATTTATTATTGAATTATTATTAAGTATATTATTTATTGTTATATCATGTTATTTATTGTATCAATAATAAAAGAATTATGAATAATTAAATTCTTAAATTATTATTATTCTTAAATTGTATTTATTTATTTTCCGACTGAAGGAATTGTAGATGTACCGTCGACTGGTAAATCCACTAGTACCACTTTAAGAAAAGAATCGGGTGGATAATACGGAACGAGAGCTATTGGGTGGCCAGTTTTGTCCGTAGCGTCGAAGCTCTGTAATTAGCTTTCCCATGTGCGGTCGTTTATTCGAAGATTTCGATAGCTGAGAATGGAAGTTCGTTGGTAGTTCGGCTCTTTCAGATTCCAGAAGCCAATAGCTGCCACTTGGGATCCTTTCTCCCATCTTGAGTTTGGATAATTAACCAGCTTTGCTTGGGTTAAGATAATGAACCAGAGGTTGGTCCCAAAACGTCACCTTTAGTTTTCACTTGTTCCCTGTTGTTTCGAGGTTTCGCGGTACGAACTAGCTTGGAAATGTTGACTCTTCCTCCAGCTCTGGAAGTCTGGAACTGGAGGGTTCTATCAGCTGAACCAGACGGAGTTCCGGATACGGTTGAACCAACGGCTATTAACGTTCTAAACTTTAGAATCACCGGAGGACTATCGAGTGGCATTTGGGTGGAATATCTGTGCCGGATAACTGCGCAAAATTACAGCCGTTTCGTTCGTAAGTTAAAATAGTCAAATAACAATTGTCTCACCCAGAGATGATTTTGCGGATGGAAAGTTTGAACGCGTAGGGGAGATTATCGGTGAGTCGGCAAACACTAGCGAAACGAAGAGGCCACTGGACCAGTCGTGACGGTCGTTGAGTTCCTGATTGGACATCCCTTGGGTTGGACAGGATCAATTGTGGACACACGTGAAGGAGCTACAGCCTGGGATCGTTGAAGATCGCTATTGGATAGGCTGTAGCAACTGGGTGCTTCATTCGGGATACAGGCTTGACTATTCTCCTGATCGATGTTACCCAACCAATGTCATTTCCTGATCAAACAGCCTAGCATCAGCCTCGAGAGACATCACCGGAACACTTGGTTTCTGCGTAAATCCAATGTCCTCCTAACAATGGCAATCTTCTTCGAGGATTCGGTGAAGCTAGGAATGAAAATACTTTCACGGATGACCAAGAGCGTTCGGAAGCTTGGATCGTAAAACTAGGCCAAGAATGAGAATGAAAAGAGCCAGCTCAGCGAAGAACAAACACTCTCACGAGTAATAGGAAGTAGAAATGAAGAGTTATAGCCAGGGTGAGAGCAACGAGTGCTCGTGGTCCAGCTGTACAGACCAACCAGCAAAGGAAAGACACTTGGAAAAACAGAGACAACCGAGCTTCAGGCGATAAAAAAAAACAACCTTGCCCACGAATGTCTTCGCGCGAAACTTGGAAGGCTTTGCCATTCGAGAAAACACCACAATCCGCAAAACGGACCACACTCTTTTTCCGGTTTTACCAGACGCGGAAATGACTTTTCTGCTTTGCTCTTTCTTACGCTTCTCCGGAAGATTGCTACGTAATTCCTGGATTACTGGTATATCGCGACTCCTCGACAAAAAGACCGATGAAAGACGTAGCGTTAAGTGGTATAGCGAAACGGAACACCCCCCAAAGTGATATTCCATTATTCGCTGTCTAAAGAACGCCCCATCATGGTCCAAAGTGGAATTCCATTATTCGTTGCCTCGTTTCATGATAAATCATCGGTTTAATCAAATTGCATACTCCCTAATCCTGGAATATCGCTTTTTCGAATTCCCACTTTGATCCGGTATGGAATTCAATGGGATCCGAAAGTACCCTACTGGCAATTGGAAAACATCAATGAACTCGAGTCTAGTCAATTGGATAAAGAACAACTCCTGTCATCAAATGGAATAATGACTGGAAACCGAATACCAATTGCTGCTGAGTTAACCAATCCAAATCCAAGCTAGAAACGTGTTTTTTTGATGTCAATGAACTCTAGTTCGTCGAATACGTAATGCCAGGTCTTTTACGTGCCTAAAGGACCAAGTGGAAAACCCGTTTTTTATGGATGGTCAGTTGGGTCATAAATGAATAACAACTTGACGAAAGGTCGATGAAGCCTGTCCTCGCTTATCTAACCTTGGCCACATCCGGTCCACCTCCATCCAAGTATCATCTCCATCCTGCTTCGTGAATTTACGAGATGTACTCGAGGCACCGTTAGGTTTCTCGTATATTATCACGGAACCGGGAAAAACGTTCGACGTTACGAAAAATCGACGCGAATCCAGGTGACGCTCGTACAGATATTTATTCTATATAAGTATGTAAGACGGTACATCGTTGAAGGAGGATTGGGAATTTATGTGTTTTCTCAGGCTCCTAAGATCCCTTTTTACGGATGGAAAGTTAGAAAGGCGTAACTTGAAGCTTCAGACGTTCAACGGGGTCCCCTTCTTTGTCATCCCTAAATACAAATGTACATCAGTGATCGTCCGTTTTGCTGGTTATTGGGTTCTTCTTTTTCCTGCGTTGTCCAAGGCTCCTCGTAAATCCTACGTACCTTCAGCCAATGAAGAATGCCTTTGGCTCGGAGCTTTTGAAAATCCGATTTTCCAAATCCGTAAACTTTCCTTTTTTCCCTCATTCCTGCGGGAAATTATGAGTTTTGGGATGGAATTACGTGGTCCGGTTTGGTGAGAACGGCAAAGTTGTTATTAATATGCGGACCGCGAGACGAAAACCCTCGGGACAACCCTTCGAGAGCTTTTCTCTCGAATGATATGCAACCGGATACCAAAACTACTCCATCCCTCGTCGTATCGTCTAGGTGGTCACCTTGCGTACGACCGTACCCCTCTTGCCGTCTCTTTTGGGATCTCCCTGTGTACGAATTCTCGTTGAGTCCAATCTTACTGCGTTTCGCGATACCGGGAACGTTGGTAGAACTCTCGGTTCGAAATAGTGGAATTGCTGTATGGGTCTAGAGAGAACTCTGCTGTATATCCTGGAATGGTTAAATTATTGCGCCAATTTCTACGTGTGCAATTCCCGGCGGGACGAGATTGTGGTCCGTCGGCACGTGGCCAAATTGCAATGATCTACCCTTTCCTCCTCATTTTGGACTCTCTCGCCAACCAGATTTCCACGAGTGTGCCTTCAGCGTTCCAACAATGTTGGAGCAAACTTCGTTGATGCACTTGAAAACACTTTTTGTTTGGGTTTCGCTCGAATGAGCTTCGGTTTGTTGACGCTCTTCAACAGCCAATGGAGTTCACCAACGCTTGGATTTCGATTCGCCAAACTGGAACTCGTTGATGCGTTTCATTTGAGAAATCGTTCGGCTGTTTCAGCTGTACATTGGGTTCGTTTGGGTTGACTTGGATTTTTGTTGCATCCAATTGGATCTCATCGACTCGTTCCAATCAGGAATAAAAATTGGGATTGGACTCGCTAAAGTTGAGTCTTTTGGGGTTGTTTTGTCGCGAAGAGACTTTGTTTGGGTTTGTCTGGGTTTGGCTTAACAAAACCAGAGTTTTTTCAATACTTTCTAACTGCGAATAGACGTTGTTTCGATTCTTTTAAACTTTCGTCCGCCAGCGTTCGTCGACCCATTTCAGTTCCACATAGCTGCCATTTGATTTTTCATTTTTCTATCGGAAAAACACTCTTCGTCCATTTTCAACGTATAACCGAGTTACTCCAATATTTCCAGTCGTGATTATCATCCACTTTCCTCAGGTGTACGTTGTTCGTGTCACCGCATAAATTTTTCGACCCCAATGAAGAGCTTATGAAAATTCCAGCAATCTTCCTCGTTCGTTCCTACCTCTTTTATTTTTGGCACACGACTGAACCAAAGAAGACAGAGTTGAAGTTAACATAAAAATCCAACGATCTATTTTTACCTTGTATTCATAAAATTTATTCCTCAACTACCAATTAACACAATTAGCATTGAAAATTCGTTATTTTGATTAATATTCTATATTCTATATCGTAAATTTTTAACAATTTTTTCGAATTTTCTTTCAAGCTCCGGATCGCTAAATATTCAAAAAAATGTTTGAAATGTTTTCAAGGCAATAAACCGCGATTTAAAAAAAAAATGTTGAAATTGGTAAAAACAAATAAAAATTGCTTTCGTTGCGCTGCAACGTCATCGAAGCACCGAAATCGTTCAGAGACGAGTGGTTCGGTAAAGTAGACTCAACGTCAGCGCCGGAGGGTGTACGTACCGCCGGGCGTAAATCATTCTCCGGTCTCGCTGTAACTGTCGTCGCGTTAGAGCAAAACGTTTGCTTCGCGATCCCGAGAGAAACGGCGATGTTGTGTACTGTAGGTTGCGACGTATAGAAGCGATCTCGGCGATGGTACTACATCAATTTCACTATCGTCCGACCGTATATATCCTCAAGAGCCTCCTCTCTCCCCGTTCTAACCTCCGACCGATAAATAATATCGCTGGACCTCGTGTTTGTCGTTGAAGTAACATTCATAAGAGGATTTAGATTGATGATGACAATAGAGATTCTAGTTCCCTTTCATTTGACAATTGTCTATCCAAATCTTCGAGATTTCGTATCCGAGATTCTTGGCAGCTCGTTTGTGTTCAATTCGAACCCAAACACAATTGTGCTTTCATTTATCTCCGGCACCAAAATATCTGTCGACTCCAAACGCAGTTTTCTTCTGACTGTTCTTTTCTTTTCTTTTTTTTAATCCATTTTCTCAGAAGTATTCAAAAGCAACTGAGTGTCATTTAGAACCGTTTGGGTGTTCGTTGTCAACTGAATTTTCATGATTTATCAAAAAATTGCTTTGTTTGTTTGTTTGTTTTTTAAATATATTTTGATTTCTTTATTGGAAGTCAGATTTACCGTATATATCCTGGATTGATAACGGCAGATTCGAAAAATGTTCGACGTGATTTTTTTTTAGTTAATTATCTGAAAAATAAAAATAACATTTCAGGTTAGTTATTTAAAATCCCCAGAAATGAAATATTCAATATTGGATCCTCGAGACACCCGGTATAAACATCTATATATATATATTGATATATATTTATACGTAAATTAACGTTGGCTCGTAGTGTCGAAATTTTGCTAAGCCTCGATTCACAACTCCGGAAAGCGTTGCCAAAAACGTAGCGAACTGTCATTCTGGTTGGACGACACGTCAAATTGGTAATCCGGTAGGAACGTTGTTCGAGATCCGAAACAATCCATAAAGCCCTGTCCGGTTTAGCGATTGATCAAAAACCGTGGCGCTTCGTTTCCGGAATTTCATTGAAAAACCAGTGGGCGTTTTGTCGAGTCCGTAGTCATTGAAGGATAGCCGAGTCCGGTGTACGAAAATTCTCACGTGCGCGATAATTCCACTGGTCGAAACGTCTCAATGTGACTTCCTAGAGAACCAAAAAAAAAAAAAAAAACAAAAAGAAAAGGGGGTTGACGGTGGAGTTTCGGTGAGAGCCGGAAAATGATGGGAGCCAAGCTTGCGAATGAAGAACGCAGAGGCTTGCACTATCTCGGGGAAAGCTCGACGCATGCTCGTGCATACCTCGACTTGGCATCTATATAGGCTCCGTACCGCAGGCTAATTGCACTTAGCCCATAATCTATTAGAGCCTCGCGCGTGCCGAGAGCTAAGAGAGATCGGCACCGTGAAAGAGAGACCGGCGAGGGGAAGTGGAGGGGCCAGGGGTTGAGAGGAGAAAGGGAAAGTAAGCTGGGAAGGTTCGGGTATCCCGTTGTGAAAAGCTCGACGGGGGTTAGTGCATCTAGCCTCTTAATCGCGCGTCGTAATTAAGGCGACGTGTGGCGTGCCTGCCTTCCAACCTGAAACCACTCTCTCTCTCTCTCTCTTTCTCTCAAAAGCTCGCGAAAGCTCTTCTTCTTCACCGGTCTCCGGTGTGCGATCGGTATTTCTGGATCAAGTAATTTGTAACGCTCCGTTCACCGAGTTACGCTCGCTATTTCATACGTGACCGCAGCGACAAAATATCTACGTTGGCACTTCAGTTACCCGTGCTCCTCATTCTTGGCAATTCGAGGGCCATTTTTATTCCCTCGTCAAACGCGTGCCTGGGTCTTTTTAGGTTTCAGGTTCTTGTCACTCGCTCTTAACGAACTCGCTCACTAATGGGTCCCGTTTGCGAGAGACTGGATGTTGGGAATTATCGGTATTGTGGAGGGTTTGTATTTTTCTGTTTCCATGCTGCACCCTATATGCAGCATTATTTTCGAAAAACGGTTAAGGTTCGTTTGTTCCTGAAAAGTTTTGGATGATACGAGACTAGGCAACCGATCGCTTGCGTCAATATACTTCGTACAGAACGCGTCAGTTGTTTTTAGATTATTCCAAGACGGTAGTGGAAAGTTTTCCTCGATGACGCCGGATCATTATTAATGGCGGAGTTTACCGAATCGCTTATTAATTGCGAAGCATCACGGTACGTATGGTGTAAAGCGTGTATACGTTTTTTCAACGCCTCCCATCGAATAGTTCTTAAGATCCGTCGTACACGCTCTTACCCGACAGACTAGAAAACCAGTTTTCGTAGTTTTCTAGTTTCCGTCCGCGATTGCGACCCTAAGAATCACGATTTTTGAACGGTTTATTCTTTTTTAACTTGAAATGGGTAATTGAGAGTTGTACAATAGCCCGTGTTTTTACTTTCGAGTATTTACTTCTTCTTAGTTTTCAGTTTTGGGTTTTTACTCTTTCTTAATTATTGATATTTCTTAGTTTTTACTTATGGGGTTTTACTTTTTCGGAGTTTACCTCTTGAGTTTTCACTTTTTTCGAGTTTTCTCTTTTGGGCTTTTACTTTTATTGACTTTTGCCGTATATCCTCTTATCTGAACGAACCAACCGGTCACCCATCCGAGTACCGTTCCTTGCGTGAAAAGCTCGACTGCGCTGCTGCGAGTGCGCACGCGCACGGGATAAAAGCGAAATTGATTAACGCGTTATAGCTCGTTGCTATATCGTGGAGGGATAAAATCGAGGTGGTGGATGAGTGAAGGTTGGAAATAGAGCGATTTGAGTAATGAGCGAAACTCCGCGGACCGTCGAGTCTCGCCCGTTTTATCCGGACGTGCGGTGCATTCATTTTCGCCCAATTAGCGGCATTCCTTCGAGAGTCAAGACGATAGCGAGGCCCGCGTCAAGATCTCACGCCGAAAAGTCACCGGGATTCACGGAAGGGGCGCTCCAACTGACATCTGTATTATTGCGTAACGGGCCCGTCCCGTAAAACGGAAAATTGCAACGGGGAGAAAACACGCTGCACCAAGTGTAGAAACCGGGCCAATGAAAACACTATTCCGACCTGGACTTTTGTCGCATACCGGAAATTCCAAATTTTTCAAATCCTCCAGAAAAACCTGGAAGTTTTCGTAAACGTTTCGGTTTTCCCCAATTAAACCCAAAAACAAAAACGAAAACTTTGAATATTTTCTTCCTTGTTTGGGTTTGTTTGGGTAAACCCAAACGGGGAGGAAAACTTTGAACTTTTCGTTAATTGTTTGGGTTTAATTGAGAAAACCCAAACAAACTTGGGTTTTTCGTGTTTCTTTCGAAAAAAAAAATGCACTTTTTATAAGAATTGGTCAAATTTCTTCCCATTTTACGTCACCGTTTCTCTTATTTTCGTCGACGGTTTCGTATTACGTAAATCATTACGATCCTCGTGGAAATAAACGGTCTTCTTCTTGATATCATCCCGAAAAGTAATTCCTATAAAAAGCCATTTTTTTCTACGAAAAAAAAAAAAAAAAAATAAATAAATAATCAAATAAATAAATAAATATAAAAATATTCCGAGATGGCACAAATGCGAATATGTCTCGGACGGGAGACTCGATAAATTTGAAATGCACCCGCGTCTCCTCGTTCCCTCGGACTTTCTTTTCGTTTCCTTCTTCTTTACCGCTCTCTAGACCTTTCCTACTGTCCTTCTCGCTCGTTTTTACACTCTCGCTCATTTCCTCTCAGACGACCCGGAATGACATCGCGAGTCTTATAAATAGAGTCCGAGACCTCGTTGCTTCTCTATTCCACAACGTATTTAATATATATATATATGTATGGTGTACGTCGTTTGTACGCCGACGGTAAGTGAGAGATGTATAGGACGAGAAGAACGAGACGTCCGTGACATTTTTGAAATTCGCCAAATACCGGACACCAGCCACGACGTCCCAGACTCGCTCGAAGCTCCGAGACCAAAACGGAAAACGGAAAATCCTGGACGAGAGGAAGGGAACAAACTTGAAAAAATAGACGCGAGACTGAAAGTCCCCCGATAAACGAGGAATCGAACGATCCAAACGAAATTTATTGAAACGTCAATTCGAGAAACCAGGCGTCGATGAAAAATTGAAAAAAAAAAAAAACAAAAAACAAAGAATAAAAGTTCGAACGATTCGAATTTCACGAATATTTGGTTGACAGATAAGAACAATTGAAAATGATCAAGAAAATAATCGGACGATAATTTTTCAATAATAAAAAAAGAATAATTGAAAATAAATGAATATTATAAAACGAGAATTGGTAGTAATGAAGAGATAATTAACGATAATAAAGAAATAATAATTTAAAATATATATATATGTATATTATTATCAATAAGATAATTGACAATAATAAACAATAATCATAAAAAACACATAAATCGAGAATACATAATTTTCGTTACGTCAATCCTTATTTTACAAAAGTTGGAGAATTAACAAAAAAAAAGAAAAACATTACTTTTGTTACGTTCCAATCCTGCATGCTCGAACGTCATCAAAAAATTTATCTGCAACGATCTTTACTTTTTTTGAGTATCTTATTTTCATCGTCATTAAAAATTAAACATCGAAAATTCGGGCTCTCCATATTGAAATAAAAATTTCAAAAATATATCTGCACAATTTTCGTTGCTCCAATGTGCCAAAGAAAAAAAATCTTAATTAATTCAAAACAAAAATCTACATCGTTCGAAACTTTCTCAAGTAACAAAAACTTATTTTTCTTTCATTTCCCCCTCCCTTCTCCGTTGCGGAATATTTAAAAAAATGCGAGGGGTACGCGACTTCCGTTTGGTCATTTTTATCCACGCGAGATACGAAAAAAAAAAAAAAGAAAAAACCTCCGTGCGAATATCCGATCTGTAAAATCGTTGTTTTTTTTTTTTTTTTTTTCTTACGAGGACTTGAATTCACGAGTCGTGTATGTTACTCGGGGGACACCTGTCGTCTCGTCGGAGTACCGTACTTGCTAGAACTTTTAACAAATTGCCACTCTTCCCGAGTCGTTTTGACGACGTACCGCCACTAGTCCTCTTCCTCTTTCCAACCTCTCTTTTTCTCCCTTCCTCCTCCCTCTCTACCCCTCTCTCTTTTTTCCGTTTTTGCTTTTTCGGCCCGGACAAGCCTCGACGTTTCACCCCCGACGGAGTTAACGTTGACGAATCGTCGCGATTTACGAAATTCCCGTTGCAACCACGAGGAACTCGAGCTTTCCAACGGTCACGTTGACGAATCGTTTCGAATTCGTATCGGACCTCCTTCCCTATCAACTCCTTCGTATTCCCGTCTCTCTGGTATACGTCTCGGGACCGAAAAGTCGACGAGAATCTGCGACTACTTTGCAACGAATTAATTATTGACGAAAAACACATTTTATATATATATATATATATATACATGAAAATCTGTCTCTCTCTCTCTCTCTCTCTACTGGAAACCCTTGGATGTGCACGCGAACGTCACTAATTGGCGAGACGTTGAACAAGAGAATATTCAACCCCCCGTAATATTTCTCTTCCCCTCTTTGCATATCTTCGCGACGACTCGTGTCTCTCAGAATTCACCGGTTACGGAAATTCGTTCGAGTGAGAAAAAAAAAAAGAAAAAAAAAAATAAACGATCGTTTCCGGAAATTTATTCAATTGAGAAAAAAAAAGGAAGACAAAACAAAAAAAACATCGATTCCGGAAATATAATCGAGCGAGAAAAACCGGAAAAAAAAAAATCGATTATGGAAATATATTCTAGTGAGAAAAAAAAAAAACAAAGAAAATTTATCAAATTAAAAAAACATGCTCCGAGTCTTGTATGAGTATGGTAATTTTTTTTTTTTTTTTTTGAATTTCGAACTTCAGTGTAGCCGATTCTCCAAAAATCTAGTTCCGGAAGTCCGTTTATTTCTTCATGGTTACAACGAGAATGGTCGTGACGCGAAAACATGATTAATCGTCGCAATGCCTTCGAACTCCCCCCCCCCCCCCCCCACCCCACCCCC